>JAOCPT020543106.1:0-11302 GCA_026546935.2 Palythoa grandiflora | reverse complement strand
GCTAAAAAATTTAAGCTGCGGCTAAAAAAGTTGTCATTATAGAAAGCCCCGGCTAATTTTTACTCGGAACACACATGGCCCCCGCAATTGCCCTGGCGAAAGCCTGTGAAGCTATGGCGAATAATCCTCAAAAGTCAAGAGTGCACCGGCGAAATTCGCCGTTCGCCGGCCCTTATCTGAAACCCTGACCACCATCACAGTAATTTACTTCGCGCAATGAATGAGCGAGAAATGTGTCTCAATTTGGCTAGAAAATGAAAAAAATACCTTAATACAATCGAAGTTCGATTTCCAACGCGATTATATTTTTTTAACTTCTTGTGTACTTCACATTTCTTTTTTTCTTTATTTTAATTTAAGTTCTTGGGGTAACAAAAAAATTTTAAAGTCACTACACACAGCCAAATAACAAATATTTCATGCATAAAAACAAAAAATTTGAATAATTTTACTGACCGCAAACCAAAAGGCAAAAAAAAATCGTTTTATCAGTTCAAACAATTTAACAACCTAATTACTTATGTGTGGATACAGATTCAGTTGAAGTTGTGTAAAGAACAATTTGATTAACTAGTCCAAAATTTACTGGTTCTTCAGTATATAGCACTGCATAACCAAATGATTGCATCAAAGCACAGGTTTTTGTCGAACTGAAAATAATTTAATAAATTCAATGTAAACTAATAAATTTTATTTCTTATCTTGTGTCACTCTCAGACTGTTTATTTTTATTATTTTTAAAAGCTAAGAGATTTTACAAACATTGCGAATTTGCAAACGTTCTCTTAAACTAACGCTTTAAATTTAGTTCATATTTCAACCTGACTTTAGCACCGATATTTATCAGTTTTTTTTATTAACTAATGCTGTGCGTGGTACCTTGAATTGCCCAAAAAATCTAGAATCAGAGTTATCATTCGGTTTGGACATTTTTTTATCTAAATATATTTTTGAAAAACAAAAAATATATAAACGGAAGAAAGGATCTTTATTAGCAAAATCATTGCTGGTTTTATCCACGTGCTCTTAAACTAACGTTTCGAATTTCGTTCATCACTTCATGATATAATCCTAAAATTAAAACTGCGTGAAAGGAATCATTTTAAAAACGGCTTGGATTCCTTGGGAAGAATTCTTCTTTAGTAACATAATTAAAGTGTGTTTACAAATACAGGAAGAAAAAGATTACATCTGAGAGGACTTCGCTTACAATTTATAAAGTTATATACAAGGCAAATTTAAAAACTCTGTTGCTTCAGGTTTCATCAACCGGAAGTTTGGTTTAACATTAAATTCACGGCTTCGTACTGATTTAATTTTGTTAGTGAAAATACTGCCGTCCCACAAGGCGGTATTTCTCACATAACTTTTTGTGTAGTGGTTGAATTTTGCACGGTTTTTTCTTTCATATATCGAAACCTAAAATTTTTTATTGAACAAGTTACTTTGAAAGCATAACTCAGACAACTCGGTTGTTACAAGTAGAGAAACCACAAGCAATTCACACCTACTTTTTCGTTTCTCACACTGGTGTTTGTATTTCAACTTGTCATAAAACGAAAGATTTTAATCTATAACTCTTTTTAAGCATAGCATGTTCAAGTTAAGTTCTTACAAAAGAGCATTGTGTGTAACCAGCTCCCACATGGTCTATATCTAATATTCTGACAAATTTAATATATAACTGTAAAGTATGAGGGAAATTTTCTAGTTCTGTTGTCTTTTTCCACTTAACAGTAACAAACGCTTGAAAATTGACTCCTCGAGGAAACAAAGAAAAATCTGACGTTCACTAGAAGTTAAATATTTGTTGTTAATTAAAACGATAATAACAATGGCTCACTTAAAAATATCACGAGTATTTGAGATGACACCTCGACAACGTATAAAGCGGTGTTAGTAAAAATACACAAATCTCCCACACACTTTTTTAGCTCTGTTAATTTTTAGGGTATAAAAATAATTTTCTAAAGTTTGTAATGTATCTTTACTACATACGAAAGTTCTGTTGGGTGACTTTTCTCTTTTAAGGTCACCGAAGAGACGTCTAGCCGTTCTAGGGTTTCCCTATGTGTTCTGTAACGCGAGTGACAATCGCCATGTAATAGAACACACGCGGGACAAGTTTCGATTTTGCAAAACTTCACTTAAACAATACATTTAAAGCTCATTCTACTTTATTTAAAGAATTTTACAACCTCCTATTAAAACATTTTGATTTTTTCGGCCCTTTTAAGGACGCCAAAGAAAACTAGTAGAAAATATTTCTACTGAGCTGCCTAAGAAATTTCTATCATGGTATGAAATTTCATACACAAGCACATTTTAAACACAGGGTCACACACACATAGTGAATTCTCTATGAAACTATATAAGAAGCACAGCTAGTCTTTCATATACCAAATCTAAATTTTATAAGAGAGCTAAGAAATTGGAACATTTCTGTAAATTCATGTTAGATTTTTAGGTCGAACATTTATCAACACTTACATTTATCATAATATCAAATATAATCAAAATATTGAGAATGAAATATTGAAACAATTATCTTACGTAAACTAACTTGCAAAAAGTGGTTTGCGAGAACATTAATAATACAGTGTTCTATAATTTTGTTTTGAACAAGCAGCGCAGGTCATTTATGACATAAAATGTGACAATTATGTAGGGGTGACACGGGATCAAACTGTTCACTGCGCTCATCCCAGACAATATTCCCCTCTTTTCATTCGACAAATATTTGGCTACTCGCAGAAAGTTCATATAAACGTTTATATTTCCTAACTAGTCAAATCGTTCATTTATTCTCTCTGTAATAATTGCTGGTTTAAAAGGTAGATATTCTAATTTAAAGCCATGCGTTTTCTTCCACATAATGTAGATTGTTCCACAAAGCATCACTTATTAAACAGAAAAGCATTGTCTTACATTAAGTGACTTGCATCAAGTTTATTTCAAGCAGACTGAACCTAGCGATTATAAGCACGGTTTAGTGTGATAATATTAAACTCTAGTAAACTCTGGTTTCCACTGAGAAACTAAAGACATACCTTGCACAAAATACAAGATCACAACAGCAATTACTGGCAGAAACATTGCAGCCTTCCTGTTCGTTGTTGCTGCCATACCGTAACTTGATTGTCCCGCTCAGCTCACACAAGATCCAAGTACGATGTAGCGAGAACAGGACCTCCCTCGATTGCTATCTGAGCGCTGATTTTCACTGCCTTTACAGCATGAAATTCAGCCGCATCAAGATATGCAAATATTCTAATCTTTTCTCGCACTAATAGAGCGAAAGTGGATAAGAATATGAAGGTCGGTCTGGCGCAAGAATGCTACAGTATGACTCGCCTTAGGCCAGCCAGGACAATCGCGTGGCTCGCGGATTTTCAGTACATTTTTGTATATCGATTATGAGGGGTATCAAGTGTTCGCGATTAAATAACTCTTTCAAGAAGACAGGACAACAAAAGCCGCACAGAACGGGCTCACATTTTAATGCGGCGTCTGGTTGTCAACTGGCCAATGAATTTGGTGCTTTTTATCAATTTATTATTTTAATTTTTAAGACATCTTAGCTAATAATTTTTATCGCCACCTTAGAATCTCTTAAGCCTTTCAGTCCCACTTATTTTTAAGTTTACAGTCGTCCGAACGAACCAAAATTTTTAAAATTTACAAAAAAAATACTATCTATAGAAACAGCTATTAATGTATGCAAATAACATGCTGAAATATATTTATCTAAATAAAATCAACTTGTATTAATATGTTATTTTTGTTTTAAACATTGAAAATAAAAACTATCCATACTGGTGTTTTGTTAAATCCAAATAATTTGTTTCGCTGCGAAGTCTTAGCTTTATGGACCGGAGTTCCGTTTTTTTGTGTGAGTGATGGATTACTAAATTGTGCAGTTTTCTCTTTGGCCAAGCACAAAAAGCTCAGCACAAAAATTAGCCCAAAATCTCAAACAAGTATCGATATTTTTAGACCTTTCAAAACATAACTGAAAATATGGCCACAAGTTTATTAGCTTTGAAATCTCAGATACGTTTTTGTTTTTCATATAAAAATTATTGCATGTTGATGATGCTACTGTACAACTTTTAAGGGAAATAAACAAATTCCTTTTGTATTAGAACTCTTGAGAAGCTCGTTTTTATAGAACAAAAAAAAATCTAAAAAATTATTTCCGTTCAAAAATTTTAGTACAGTTTAAAAGCCAGCTCTATGAGCTGATATATTTGATTTATGGGTTTAGCACCTACGGTTTAAAACAGAAGCACTATATCGTTTTGACGCAAAACACCCCTGAAACGGTCTACGGAAACCTTCAAGACAGTTTCGTTTTCGGCAACTTTAAATAGGTGTGGCGTAAATAATGTATTTTTTTTTAATCTAAAAAGTAAAACTCTGATTGTATCCAATCGAATTTTCCACCAGGGAGGAACTATGATAGTTACTTTCAGTTTTGACAGCCTATTGTGAATACAATTTTTAATATTTACTGCAGTTTTGCTGGACAGAACTATTGTGAATACAATTTCATAGCAAATATTAAAAATACTGACAGGATTTGAGCAACGTAAACACAACCTGTTGAAATGAAACAGTTGAGATGGTCACGATAAAAAAGATATTTGCAGCCAAATAAGGGCGCAACTTAAGTTTGTTTTAAATTGACTTTGTTGTGGTCTTCGGATACAAGATGTAACTCTTTCGAACAGCTGACGTGGTTTCTTAAACGAGTTTTTGTAATCCGAACAGAAGGTTCAACCGTGTTGCGGGCCACATAAAGAAACTCGAATTTGCCTTCCTTATGTATGAAATAGGCGGAAACAAAGAACTCGAGAAAAAAAACGAGCTCCAAATTGAAATCGAACCCGTCACCGTCCGTACACTTGTCGAACGCTCTACCACTGAATTATGGGAACTCAAAGGGCGAGCAAGGTTAATGGTAGAGCGTCCGACTAGTCACTAATGTACGGAAGGACGAAAGCTCGATTAATATTTCCATCAGAAGCTAGGCTTTTTCCGAGTTCTTTGTTTCTGCATACCGTATTTCCTCAATCGAACAAACGCAGCAGCGTTTATTAAATTTTTTATGATTTGGGTGCGGCGTTTATTTGAGGGCGGCGTTTACTCGAGGAAATACGGTATTTCAGTTTACTAATGATTTATTTAGTGATCCCCCTTATTAATAATAATGATGATATCATTGACCCTTTTCATCCCCGAGTGACATTGTAAAATATTCGGTTTTTCGAAAAACAGAAATTCACCATCAAATTTGTCACATCAATAATAGTAAAAGTGCAAAGTTTCAATAAGAGTGGCCTAAAATGGGCGAAGATATGTGAATATTTGAAGCTAAATATTTTTGTGGAATTTTTGCAAAAAAATTTATGTGTTTAGCATGCATGATAACAAGTCTCGGTAGGCATGCAATGTCCTTCCACTACACACTTTTTTTTATAAGAACCAGTAATATTGCCGAGGTTCATTGTTCTTATTATTTTGGCGACTTCAGCCTCGATTTGTTCTGAAATTGTTCTTATTTCTGTGAGCGGTTTTTATTGAAGAAACAAAATAAAACAAGGTATTGAAAAATGAAACGCCTTGCGCCACACATGAATTGTACGGCTGAATTTAGAGGCAAACTACCTTCATTGTTTGTTGAGCAGTCTTTACAGTGAATCTTTTCATGTTTTATCGCTAAGTTTTAGTCAATTTTCTACCATTGGTTATAAAGCCTCAGCCTGAGCTTGTTCTTATATTGGTCTTAAATTTTGGCAAATTTGAGCCTCTTTCTTATAAAAAAAGCGTGTAATGAGCACTCAAATTAAACAAAATTTAATGGTTGAACAATGGGTAACCATCAGCTTCATCTGTGGTCACCCCTTGACAGTTGGGATCGTCCCACACTTTCTGCTGTCTTTGCTTTGTTGTGTAAAATATCAGGGCTTAAAAACATCTTTATTTATGGGACAGTATGAAACAGGCCCTCCATCCTCCTCTTTTTTCAACTTGTAAAGGTTCTGCCTTTCTTTCATTTGTCATTAACAACTTCATTCTTTCTGAATTACATTCATTGTTTGTAAGAGACACTTTTTAATAGCGATCAATCAACACTAATGAGTACATGGTCCCAAATGGTTTAAGTGTGTTTTACTGGTCAAAGTCAATACCATGCTGTCTATAGTCATCCATAGGTCAACTAAAGTATTATACAGTGGTTCCCTATGAATATTCCAGACATCAGGGATGAGCGAAAGGCATTAAAAGTTATATTAAATCAGATCAAAGTTTGTTTCAAGAGAGCCACCACTGAATTACAGAAAATACAGGAAACCATAACACGGTACAAATGATACATTAAAGCACAAAAGCAAACCTTGTCATGAGCTCTTCCACAGGTTTGGGGATACGCTTTATAAGAGGAGGCCTTGTACCTAGTAATGCACAACAAAAACTGGAATCATTTTCCATTTAAATTATTATCATCACCATCTATCATCATCATCTATCATCATCACCATCACTACCATCTTCATCACCACTATCATCACCATCAACATTAACATCACCATTACTATCATCACCATCTTCATCACCACTAACATCACCACCAATATCACCATCACCATTACTATCACCATCATCATCATCATCATCAATTTTTTCATCACCATTTATATGAAAAAAATATAACATGAAAGAATTTAATAACTTGGTGTTTAAGATTACTTACTGTATTTCTTATGTGATAAACCAATCAATCAGCAAGTTCAATATAATACATTATAGCACCAAAGAAACTTTAACAACTCTACAACTGTGGACATTATGGTATGTGATATGAAATATAATATATTAGGCACGTTTACAAACGTTTATTGATGTGACAATTATAGTAAACAAAGTAGCCAATTGATTAACTCATGAATAGTACCTTGAACTTTATTTTACCACAAAATTATATCAATTTACAACTGGTTTTCTTAAAAGCCATGTAAAATTTTTACAATCTAATAATTTTCTGGTTCGATGCAAAAACAAAATCAATTTACAATACTATACAATAAAACTTGCATTCAATCGATTACTGATAAGAGCAATGATGGAGGCAATAGGACTTCAGTTTCTGTTTGAATCTAGTTGAGTTTCGGAATTACAAATATTTTTTGGCGATGAGTTCCATTGAACAACTGCCCCACTGTATCCGAAGCTTTTCTTTAAGCATTCTGAGTTTGGTTCGGGGAATGGTAAGTTAATATCTGTGATTCTTAGGTTGTAATGAACCAAGGTTTTTAGTTTGTTTAACTGCTCCTGGAGATATTCTGGAGCATTCTCGTTCAAAACCTTATACATCAATTAACTTACGTTCTAATTATCTGGTTGCAAGGTTGTCCCAACTGAGTCTTTCATTAGAAGATTTGCTTATTACGTGAGCTACACTATTTATGTAATTTTTGTAAATGGCTGGCCAAGCCGTCATTTAGACTTGAGTAAACGATGTCACAATAACCAAATAAAGGCAGTATAAGAGCTTTGTATAGAGTAATAAAAGTATTAGTTTAAACAAATCAATGTACTTGCTTTAAGCCACCGATAGATTGTGAGATTATTTTCGCCATATAATCAGCATGCTGGTTCCAAGTAAGTGTTTCAACTGCACAAACACCCTCACATTTGCTGGACTTAACGCTACACATTTTCTTATTACCAATCATTATATTTGGAGGCTTGTTGATACCTACTAATACAGTAGAGACCTTTAGATCTGACCACGACTATGAGTACAAAATTTTAAGGGCATGCATGCTTGTACAAACAAACTCGTTGTCGAGAGGAAGATTTGTTGCAAAAGTCGTACTCTCGACAATGAGTTTGCTGGTAAATGTGCGCACGCTATTAAAATCTTGTACCCATACTCATACTTGTAGTTGGATCTAAAGGTCTCTAATTGCTAGCTTGAACCAATTAAAATGTATTCTGTTTTGGTGACACTGATGGTTAGTTTTAACTCTAGCCATTTCTTTATACTTATTATATCTGAGTTTACCTTGATGTACTGCCCACATTATCCTAAATGCAGGTGAATTAGCCATATCTTCATACGGTTTGCGACGGCTGATCATCTCCCACAAAATTATACCAAAGCTGTAATCAATTAAATAAATCATATATTGTAGACTGTATAGGTAGATCCTTTTACGAGCCTAAGTGGCCCATTGGAGCTGGTGCTATCTCCGATTTCTGTTGTGTTAAGCGAATGAGAGTCATTGACTCCCTCTGGATGGGACACTAATGCATCGCAGGTTAGGCCCCAGCAGAAGCTGGTACTCATTTTACCGACCTTGGGAGGATGGAAAGCTGAGTCAACTTTGGCAGAAAAGAAGGTCACATGTATAAATGTTCAATTCTCGGCTGAGCCAGGGATCGAACCGGAGACCTTGTGGTTAGAAGGCAAAGATCTTACCACTGCGCAAACCACGCACGCTGCCGTTAAAATGTGTTTACTAAATATAAACTTACCTCTGCCACACTTTGATTACTTCTGAAGTACCAAAATAGTTTTGTTATTTAGTCTACAACTTCTAGTAAATACTAATTGACATTGTGATTACTGAAGTATGAATTGATCATGACCCATAAACTGATTTTGGTGTAATAATTCCCTCCAATTATGTACATAAACTACACAGATGTCCTTATAACTGCTTTCTTTCTTTACACGCATCTTTAATCTTAGACATTGTTTAATTAACATTAATTGTAATAATTACCCCTTTTAATACTCCTATAACTCCTGTTCCCTGTCCGTTATTTCTTACAATGAGTCAGAATAGTGTAAATAAAATGTGTTTTTAATAAACCGGCGGTGCCAAGTTTAACCCAAGTTAAGTCCTGAGTCTCACCAACGAGAATTTTAAGACAACATCAGATCTAGCTACCTGTCCAGTGTATTTTCGCCTTCCCTTGTACACTTTCCCAAATGATCCTTCCCCAATAAGTTCAAGTACGTGGTAATTTTCCATTTTCCCAGAATTTTATTGATTTTCCCCTCTCTCAGTTTTCAGTCTCCCCTTGACAGATCTTCCAGTTGTCTTTTAGGATGCATTAATATGCACAGTTGCAAGTTGAGGTCGGTTTAATCCTACATTAAATACTGCAAAGTGGTTAAACATCGCTTTGATAATCTAACTGATCGTGGAACTTGTCACCCTGAGCAAGTAATATCTACCAGAAAAAATCGTACAAAAATAATTTATCGGCATCGTTTTGCCGCCAGCATTACCTCACTTGGTAACCTCGCCTCTGAGCGAGTTCAAAGTTTATGGGGTAATTTATTCGTTTCGTTCCAATGTATAAATATTTAGTTATCTATTAGTTGTTTTTTCATTTTAAAATTAAAATACAAGCTTTCAGAAAAAGTTATCGCTGCCACTCCCTTGCATTCTGGTTTAATCTAACTGTACAATCGTGTGTGGCTGTCACAATCAAAATGATAGATTTAGTCGATCACTCATCGGCAGACGAAGAAAGCATTGAAAATTTTATTACCTTCAGCACAAACAAAAAGGATTAGCACAAATAATATCTATAAGTCTCCAGGGCTTTTTTACTGAAATCTCCAGAACTTTTGGTGCGTCTAAACAACTTTGTTTCAGCAGACGACTTACGACCGGTTATCACTAGATTCAGGTTGTTTTTAAGCCTGGTTACTAGGCAACCACTTCACGCATGCGCAATGAGTATTTCTAGATGTTGCTGACCACCCAACAACGCAGGCTTGTCCAAATGCACGTGTGAGATGTGCATACATTGCATACAAGGGATACTGTACAAATCAACAACGAAAATCAGGATTTTTTCATTGAAATAGAATGAGGTAGGGCTAGTGGGACTAAGAACAGACATGTAGTTATCCTTACACGTCTTGTAGATGCATCCATATTTGGTTTTGAAGCTAAAGAAAGTACAAGGAATTTATTTGTCTTGTTTTTTTTTTTTAATAAAATATATTTTTCGCATCGACAGCATTATTTGTGACTGTGAGCCAAAATTATATATAAGTTGAAATAGTTGCAGAATACAGTTTTTTTATAATATCGTGTACGCAAGCTTTGCATTACCTGTGTCTTTTTAGCACATGAGAAAATGACGAAAATTGCGTGACTTGTTGGTAGACTTTCAATTATAGGTAAATACTGCACTCTTACACAAATTCTTTCAGTGGTAGCCGGATCCTCGCTCAGTTTAAGAGTGAAGTTGGAGAGCTTGTTGGTTCACCATTTGATCTTCCCCTAGACATTACACCTGAGAATCTTGAGCTTGTGTGCAATGCTGTGCTACAAAAAGTAAGTAACAGTGTTATTGTTGTGGTTGTAAATTGTTTAACTATTTTGCATTATGAAACGTTGGTTTTTTGACATTCTTTTGAGCATTAAAAAAAAACATGGCTCGGATTTAATGAGGGTTCTCTAAAGAACTCAGAAAGTTTTGAGTAGGTGATTGATTTTGCAAACCACCAACCTTCCTGAGGTTTTTACTTAAATTAACATTATTTGATAAACACTTAGTCTCAACTTTCTTTCATGTAAGGATGAGAGTGTTCCTTATACATTCTTTGTAAATGACCAAGAAATCACTGGTACCTTGGAGGAGACAATACAAAAGGAAACCTTGGAGACAGAAAGAGTTTTGGAAATTGTTTACCACCCTCAAGCTATATTCAAAGTGCGAGCTATCACTAGGTGTACAAGCACTTTACCTGGTGAGTGATATTTCCTTGCTTGGGAGGGAGAAACGTGAAGGGTTTAGTTTCACGGATTTGTACTGGTACAGTACTAGTAAAAAGAAATGCAAGGGAAATTCGAAAATTCAGCGAAATTTCATTTCTTTTTTGGCGAAGTTTTTACAAGTTTTGTGAATTTCTCTCAAAAAATTTGTTGTCTGAAATTTCATTGAAATTTCATTGAAACTTTGCATATTTCGCTTGCGTTTCTTCTAACCACTACTGTAGGTTTCACCAGGAAGTAAACCAGTTTCATTTTTCCCACTGGCTTCTTTATCAATTGTCTGAAAGATTAATCAAATAAAAAGAGCCATTTTGTCTTTTTGTTGTATTCTCTTCATTCCTTTTCTTTTTCTTTCCACTTATCTTCCATTTCTCTCTGTGTCCCATTCTTTTCCTGAGGTTTTCCTTCCTTCACTGCAGCCGCACCCTCCAACCATAGCCCTAACCCTCCAACCATAGCCCTAACCCCCCAACCATAGCCCTAACCCCCCA
>JAOCPT020543015.1:0-11302 GCA_026546935.2 Palythoa grandiflora | reverse complement strand
TCCGTGTTTCTATCGAGTTATACAAACACTCGTGAAAGTTTGGGAGAACTCAAAAAAGCTGTGGAAACACTTGCCTGTGGCTCGTGTTCCCACAGCATTTCTTGTTCTCCCAAACTTCCACTTGTGTTTATATAACTCGATAGAAACACGGTACATGTTTTTTATTTCTTAAACAATTCTGGGGCACTTCCACTAGCAATGAGGGTTATATATGCTAGGCTGTAGGAGCAAAATTTTAGCTGGGTAGTTGGGTGCACTAATAATAATATTGAAAAAAATACGTCAAATAATGCTAAAATATAACAAAAACAATTTTAAAAACTGCTCAATTTGAGAAGTGGGGGGATCTAAAAAGTGGGAGGACTAGAGTCCCCCTAGCCCACACCTCCCCACCTCCCCCTGGCCCCCACTTCCCCCTCCCCCATCTCATACATCCCTGACATATCAGTTTTGACAGAAGAACCTGTGGCCCTCAGAATAGCCAGATACTGAATTTGATTTTGCTATGCCAACTAGACCTTCTCCTTTCCAATGCTATTCATTTAAAGCCTGATTAACTTAAGAATGAGTGGAACATTTAATTTAGTATCCTCCAGTATGAAAAATTTACTGGTTTGGGGGCTACGAAGCTTCAGATTCCAAAAATGGAACTCTTAAGAGCTCTGAGTGAGATAGAAAATACTTGAGATCTAGGGGTCTAAAAGTTTGGGTTTAGGACTCTTGACTCTCTTTCTGCAAAAATAGCACAATGTTTGACAATAAAGTTGTTGCAAAGTTTAGGCAGTATGTTGGCAAATATGTTCTCATTCACTTTCATCCATAAATATGACCAGATCATTAAGATAACTAAGGGATTGGATTTCAGTCCATTAAAATTACCACAACTGTAAAATATGTGGAGGTGGAAAGAAAATTAACTTATTAATAAGTTTAAGAGGTTGGAAGATATTGACTCTACAATATTGGAAGATTTCCAATTGAATAATAATTTACTAATAATAAGTTTAAATTATGTTTTATTTTTAATTTCAGTGCTGTCTGACCAGCCTGGGCTGTATGGCAGATGGGATGAATAATGTTGGATTCTCATATACCAATGGACAACTGAAGGTATATCCAAGCACGCAAGGGGTACGATTACAGGTAAAAAGACTCCCATTTGTCTCAAATCACCTTGCAATTAGTATATTTCAACAGGGAACTTCAAATTTGTGGATTATAGGCATTTTTGTGGTCAGTCATAGATTGATCCACCTGTGCCTGTACAAGCAGACTCCCAGGCTGCCAAATGTATAATTGTGTCTGTGGCTTGCTCATTCCCCGGCTCTTCTTGATATTCATTTTAAAAATGGTCATTGACTCTATATATGGAACAATATGTCAAATATAAAGAAAGTGCTATCTAAAAATTTTTTATCTTTCTGTCACTGTCAACTATCGTGAATTCCAAGCAAGGAGCATCTTGTATTCGGAGTATATCATGTATTTTGTTTTTAATTTAATTTATAACATTTAAGAAACTAGATAACTTTATGTACCACTGACCACACCAAATCTAATTTAGCTCCACTAGTATTTTGGTAGGACCACCATAATCAATTGTTAAGAATGTTTACTTCCATAAATGACTGAATAAAGTTCAAAAGAGTTTTGCAGGTTGTCAGTTTTTGTTCTTGTGCATTCCTCTGTAATTGTTGGTCTCACACTCAGTTCACAGCAAATCCATGGTTAGCATTATCTAACCAGCTACTCTAAAAGTTATAACTATGTTCATTTGACAACTTTGCATCAAATTCATCATGTACCTTTGAGCCACTTGAGCCAGTGGCTCATGACAGTTGAATCACTCAACAATTTTAGAAACCGAACTGGCAGGAGGCAGACCAATTCATGGTGGACTTGACTCTGAGATTTACCTAGAGTGGGACTTCACTGAGCCTGTGTCAACCACTTTCAGGTGTGGTGCCCTAAAGGCTGTGTTATATGTCGAATGAACTAAGTTTTAATGACAACAATGATGCATGTTGTGTTGTGCATTTTTGAAACCAATTCAAAAACTTGCAATATGTTGCGCAAGCCCAGTGCTGTGCAGAAAATTGTCCCTGGTGACCTGTTACATGGGAACGATTTTCCATGACACAGTGTTGTGCAGAAAATCATCATTGCAAGTTGACTCCTGTAACACAGCCTTAACACCAAAGGGCCACCCTTGCGTCCCATACAGAGGTTCAAATTATTTATAATTCTTTGTTTGTCTTTACTAAGCATGCCCAAGGCTGCCCATGTAGATTCCTCACCTCCACAGATATTGCAAACATCCCTCATGAAACAAAGAGTCAGGGCGTCGTAGTTGCTGTGTCAGTGGTACTGCAGTCATCTGATAGTCATGTCCTGCTTACTAGGCGGGCAAAACATATGAGGGCATTTCCTGGAATATGGGTTCCACCTGGTATGTTCAAGGTTTCTCTCTCAGTTAAAATATCCTTTATTTTATCATCACCACCTTATGCTAATTTCAAATTCATTTTAACCAATTTGCATCTTGAATCTTATTCATTTACCTGACGAAAGCAACAGGATCGGTTGCTGAAAGCTTGTGTTTTTTTAAAAAAAATTATTAGAGAAAATATTTAAAAAGTAGTTGAATTTTATATTTTTATAATTAAAATGTCCTATATGCTTAAATTAAGTTGTCAATTGTATCATTGTTATCGATAAACATGGCCATAATACATATAGCCCAATAACACATGAAAATATCCAGTCAGTATTTCTGTTCTGAAGCACAAAAGAGGCACTCATAAATATGAGATAGCGTCTAAAAAATTTTGTATTTTCTGTGTTGTTGTAAATGCTCCATTATAAGACTCCCTCTCTAACAAGCCCTCTCTCTGGGGCTTTGAGTTTTTGTTAACCCTTTCAGCCCCAGGCAAATTATTAATCTCCAACTTCTCCTTACATTAAACTCAAACATAACAATAGAACTGATAAATGAGAAGCAAGGAATTGATCAAGTGAAATAAGCCGTGGAAGTTGAAATGCCAAATTCTCCCAAACTGCTTATATAGGAAGTATGGAACTCAGTTGGGAGACTTGAACAACACGTCATTTGTCGTGCTTGGGGCTCAAAGGGTTAAGCATGGACACATGGTTAGAAGGCAGAGATCTTACCACTGCGCCAGCCACGCTGCCGTCCATGTGTAGCATCTGTTCTTATCAGCTTAATATCACATGTCCACACTTAGGTGAAATGATACAACTCAGCTTACACTGGCAGTTATCAGCATCGATTTCCTGGGGGGGTACTCCCTCATATGGGCTATTTTATATAGGTATGGTGGCCGCAAAGGGTATGGTTTTTTAGCCATTTTGGTCATAAATAGGGTATTGATTTTAGCCATTTGTGGTTTTTCAGCCGTCTTGGTCATAAGAATATCGATTTTAGCCATTTGCCTCAATTTCGGCAATAAAATAAAATAGGGTATCAATTTCTACACTCGAGACTTAAATTCGTTTTTTTAGAAGCTACTTCTTTCTTCTTTTGGTCATGGTAGGGAAAATCGAATATTTTGGCCATAAATAGGGTAAGGATTTTGGGAAGTGGGCCGCACACCCCTACCCAAATGTTTGGGAGTACAACCCCTTCCCTGCTGCTGAAACTTTCTTTAGTGCAGTAAGCTCTATGTAGAAAGCAAGCAAGTCAGTGTATTCTCTTCTTGTCTATTTTGCATTACTTTCTGGTCAGAAGCAACATTTTCTGTCCATATTAGCAGGAGGCCCTAACAGCAATTTTAATATTCTTTTATCTATATTTAAATTAGAACTATGAGCCTTGTTTTAGGTACCATATTCTTCTGAAAGTTTAACTCAAGAACAAGGCTAGTAGTGTTAATTTGAATGTGGACAAAAGAATATTAAAATTACCACCATGGATTCAGAATAGAGGTCTATAGCCAGGTAAGGCAAGAGTTGGATGTGTTTAGTGCTCTTTGGTGATTAGCAAAAGCTACAACTAGTAGTGAGGGGAGGGGGGAAGTTGAAAGGGAGCTATCAGATCTGCACAAATCTTCCAATCCAGAGAATATTTTGAGTCAGATTTGAATTCGCAACATTTTTGGGTGAAACCAAAACAAATGTCTTAAAAGGGGCTACAAGATGCAAGTGAATCTCCTTAGTGCAAATTTCACTGCCTGCTTAGCCTTCTAAAACCTCTAAAGGCCTGTTTACACTAGCGACGTTGAACCTCCAGCCCGGTTCAATCTAGAAAGCGGATGAACCCAGGGCTCAAAGTTAGCGACCAACTGGTCGCAATATGCCACTAATTTTTGCCCAATGTGCCTAAAAGTTTGAACTTGGTCACCTAAAAATGAAAACTAGTCGCACAAATGCACCTGGAAAAAAAGGCAAACTTTGAGCCCTGTGAGGGCATCTTATACACATTATATGAGTATATTGTCATCACTGCCAGAAAGTGCCCAAAACTGTACATGTATTTGAGCTTGATATAAGGGTTACTTTTTAACAAATGTTTAAACAGATTGCAACTGCATGAAAATCTGAGTTGAGAGACCTGTCTTGTGTTTTTATACTCAGTCTCCTTAAAAAAGGTATAGTGTACAGATATGTGTGAGGTGTAAGATAATTGTTAATTAATTATTTACATATATATAAAACATTGCTGTTTCTCAAACTATTGCTTTCATCAGATTATTTTATTGCTTCAGCAAGACGTAGACACACAAGGACTTTCTCATTACAAGTTATTACAAGTATTACTGATGCAACTGATATGTATGCAACCACAAAATTCAAAACTTCAAGGAATTGTGGGGAAATATTTGCTCTGGTTGACGATGACAATGACAGAGGAAAAACAAACCCATGTTATGACTGGGCTAACCACAGGTAGCCCAGTAATAAATAATTATTCTATTTATTTCTTTTTTTCTAGAATCTTTGCCAACTCTTAAAGTTATTGATTTTTTGGGGGAAATTGATCTTGGTTTAAATGCTCCAGCAGTCCAACAAGCACAGAGCCAGCCATCATCTGTGCCGTCACCGACACCATGTCTGAGGTTTGTAAACAATAACTTGCAATAATTTTATTACTACAAGTTTCTAATAGAAAGTGAAGTGCTGCGAGTCAAATTCAGCTATATTAGTTAGACAGAACTAAAATGTATCTGAAATGAGAAAAGACAGCTAAAAGTTGGGTTACTGTAACAATGCTTTGCAAACAATTAATTGAAAATACAGAAATTAAAGTAAAACAAAAATGAGACCATAACACTGTCCTCCATTGGTCAACACCTTCAGCGTGAGCACGGCATTACAACTGCAGTCAATGACTCTCAATTTACAGTACTAAAGAAATGCAGAAACAAATTTGATTGCCTGTTGTATGAGATGTTATTAATTCAGAAAATGAAACCAAGCTTGAATGTTCAGTCCGATTCTGTATGCACCAAACTTTTTGTTTGACACCTTTCAAGTCTTGTTTTTGTTTTACGTCTTTTGTTGTGCAATTCTGGCCATGGTTATAATATATTCAATGATGTATTCAGTACACCTAATATATAAACTTTGTTTGCTTCTCGAACAATTGACTTGAAAATGATGTTAGCCGATGTCGAAATATTGTCACATTAACATGTTATCGCTAAAATTTATAGTTGAAAATATTAAATGTAGTGCAAATGAATAAAAATATGTATTTTAATACCATTGTCTCCACATCTAAGTGGTTCAAATGGCAGATTATTTGTTTCTTGGGGTGATTTATTTTACTTTATTGTGCAGACTTAAGATTGAATTAAGTGCTGATTTTATTCGCAGCCACAAGATAATTCAATCAAATGGTATTCAGACAACAGGACCTCGACCCTCGCCTGTATCACCAACTTTACCAGAGTATCAGAAACAGAATATACTGTGGAAGCAAACAAATTGTGGCTTTCCAGCAAGGAGTGGTGATGGTACAAAAAAACAGGTGTCAACAGTTGGTATTTATGAACTGTTTGATGAAGAGGAAATACAACAGGATTGGCGAGATGTTTTTATCACGTCAGCATACCTTGTTTGGTGCCCATCTGCCAAGGTATGATTTAGAATTTTTTATAGCAAAAAGTGTATATAATTTAAGTAGTTGCCAAGTTTTTGGGCTCCACACATTGGCTGAGATATTGCCGACCTCAATCTCACTCCGAGTGTTTTTCTCCAAGTACTCTGGTTTTCCTGAGACCCTCAGTAAGATCAACTCCAGTTAGGGCTGGAAATTAACTGCGGGGTGTGCGTGAGTAGTATCTGGAAATCTCTTTCCTGTCCGAGATTTTACTTGCCCAAACTAAAATGAAGAAAAGAGTCCATGGCAAACTAATGTGCTACCATTTGTCTCATGAGATGGAAGGATGCCATACATACAGTTCAGTACAAATGACATGAACTTAAACTTTGTTCATAAATATAGCAGACAGAGTTATGATCAACTATTTTAGTGTATTTTAGTGGCACCCCTTTACTGTAGCTCAAACTTTTATGTTGTGATTAATATAATTAAGTTCTAAATTCTTACTCGCCAGTTAGGCAACTTTTTTGCAATTTCTGCCCACACTTGTAAGGCAAAAATTACTTGCCATTGGTGAGCTGGTGGGTGTTCATTTCCAGTCCTGCCAGCTGTGATTAAATCAGGCTGTACATGTGTTGCAGTGCACCAAGGTTATGTGACTGTGGATCTCGCTCTGGGGCCCAATGCATAAATGGCAGCACAGCTTCTTTAATCTGTCTGACTCTCTTGAGCAGTGTGTCCTTGGCAATTTAGCTTCTGGCTATGAGAAAAGGTGATTAACAGGCACCCTTTACCTTATGTTGCCTATTACCCTTTACATACCCTGCCAAGACTGTTACAAAATTAATCCAATTTCGTTCAAGTTAAATTGAGTTGTTGCTGTTGTGTGATTGGTTTTTTAATTTTGGATATGCACCAATGTGTGCTGCTGTGGGGGCTGGGAACAATTGAGGCCAGAGCCTCGTTTCAGAAAAAGCTGTGTTGAAAGCAATTTTGCATTGTGAGAGAAGAGAAAATATTTGCTGTTTTGAAGTTGTTGTATCTAATTATTTAATTAGTAAATCTTTGGGGAATTAAAGCCAGCTTGTGTGACAAAAGAATTGTGTTTCCTGAATTGTGTTTTTCGACAAGACAACTCACCTCATGTGAACAGTGAGCTACCTCAGTCAATCTGTCACAAGAAATATTATATTCAATAATTTCAGTGCACTGCAAATAATTTTTTTGTTTAAAATTGTTTTCCTTTAGAAAAATAATCAAAGAAGAAGGGTCTCCAGCAGCAAGTAAGTGTGTAAAAAAATCTGGATCACTGAGCTCATCAGATGTTTTTAAAGGTTTCCTCAACTTTTTTTAAACTTGCAGAGTACTAATTGATTAACTCAGATGAATTCCAGCTTCAGCTAATTAAATTACTAGCGCCTGAGATGATTCAGCCACGTAAGTTGTGAAAATGCATGGACTGCTAGGAAAGGTGGGTGCACATATGTATGCACAGTCACCTTTCCTCGAAGGCCAAACTCCAAGAGATCAGCTGAGAAAGACCTGGGTGCATAGAAGTCACCCACAGCGACCTCCGGGAGTTCAACCGCTGCCCAGCAGCAGCTTTGGATAGAAGGAAATGGAAGGCAATCTTGAACTTTAGGCATTGCTGCCATGCAACGTCATACCCACCACTAGGGGGATTCACTGACGCAAAAACAGATAGTAGTAGCAGTAGTAGTAATTAGTAGTAGTACTAGTAGTAATAGTAATAGTGTGTAGTAGTTAGTAGTAGTAGTAGTTATAGTAGTAGTAGTACTAGTAGTAGTAGTAGTAGTTAGTAGTAATTATAATAATAGTAGTAGATAGTAGTAGTAGTAGTAGTAGTAGTAGTAGTAGTAGTAGACAGTAGTAGTAGTAGTTATAATATGATATATTCACTGTAGATAAACACAAGTACAAGGGCTCATAATTATGCATAGTGCACTATGTGGGTGCATGCATATATGTATGCACTGTCGCCTTTCCTCCACTCTGCACCAGATTGAACAAACCATCGGAAAATCTCCATGGGAATTTAAAAGTTCTAGTGCTTGAATGTGGCAGTTTTCCAGTTGTCAGAGACAACCAAAAAGGTTTCTGGGCAACTAATTTTCAGGCAGGGTTACCTTTACAAAAACACAGCAAACAATGCAACCAAGCCAACATTTTGAGAGACAATTGCAACTTAGTACCTAATAAGCCACATTTAAGTTAAGCTTGTGATGGGAGTGGCACTTGCTCGCACTCCACCATATATTTATTTATCATGTTAATCTAGATTATAGCTAACAGCTATAAAGTCAACATAATATATCTTGCAACATTCAAATAATATTATAATTGCAAATTAGTGTTTAGATTTTTTTAAATCACTGTTTGCAGATGCTTGACCTTCAATTTTAATGCTGATGAACTTGTTGACAGTACTTATGATTATAGTTAGTGAAGCTCTCTTGAAATTTAACTTGGTTTAAGTGAATAACCTGAGATCTTTTACAAGATAATTAACTTTTTTGTAGGTCTGACAGTGCTGTTGGAAAAATAAAAAAAATACTTCCCAAAGATTTAACTGAAACTATGGTGCCTTTAGCTTTGGAATCACATAGACCTGTAAGTATTGTGCCAATTGAGTTTTTTTATAATTATTATAGTTAATTTCAACATAAACTAAACATTATTTTGTATGTTTTTTGGCTGTACTTTATATGTACCTGCCAATTGCAACTCTCCCCTGGAGTCTGTCCAAGAGTCTAGTTTTTGAACCCCAATCTCCTGGACAGAGCCTCAAATTTCCTGGATTAAATTGTTGGTCTCTATGTAAAGGGTTTTTTCTTCATCTTTAATCAATTTACTTCTGATTCAAATATACTGACCGTATTTAACCGAGTAAGTGCCTGTGCTTGAGTAAGCGCCCACTCCCCTTTTCAGATGAATATTCTTGCATGGAGGGTGTATTTTTAAAATATATTTTATTTTTACATATACTATAAATTCCCACAAAACAATTAATATTTAATAAAAACAATGAGAATTATATTATACTTACTCAGTCAAAATTAATACGGTAAATGACAGGATACTTATTATATAAAGTACATATGACAGCATGGTTTATCTCAATAATTATTTATCAATACAATGAACATCCAGGAAGAAGAGCTCTTTCATGTGTTATCAAGCTAGCACTTACACCTTTTATTCAAAGCCAATATTTGAAGATTGCAAATTTTTTTCTTTAGAGAAAACTTGAGAACATTTGGTGGAATTAACATTATTATTCCAATTTTGGTCGAAAATCTCAAATCCTGGCTCAGTTTCAGTTGTGATACAAAAATCTTGATTTTTAAATTAAACTTTCCTTGCGAGCATTTTGCTGTGAGTTTGTTAAATTCAACTTTAATGTTGACATTGAAATACCAATCAGGAGTCTGTAATCTTTTCCCCAAATTATTATATCTATTTATTAAATATTAATTGACTAAATTAATGCATTTAACATTGTGTGCCCTGACTGATAGATTGACTAACAGATTGATTGAGGCTCGGCATTTTTATTTGTCGCAGAGAAAACCCAAGTCCAGTAAGACACCAACTGGTGGACAGCCATATTCACCCATCAGGACCCCCCAGAAGAATTATGTTCACATTGAACATCTTGATTTGGCCAAATATGGGTAAGTTGTCCCAGCAGTAGGGATCAAGGCAGAGCATGTTCTATCCTGCATGATTCCCATCACAAATCCATTCGAGTATATTGTGTTTTTCTTTGAAAAGCCAATAAGTGGCTCAGAAGAAATTTAAAAGCTGTAAATTGGGGAATGAATTCAAGACCTTCTGTATCCCAGGTCAGTGCTAGCTGTAGCTGGGCAAAATTTTTTTCGGGGGGACCACTTTGGTGGAGTGAGCTGCCTTAGTGTGAGCACAGGTGGCCCAGGCTACAGTTGTGTGGATTTTAATCAGAGCAAGTGGCCACCAGTTCGAAACCCACCGAAGCCAACCATTTTTTTTTCTTTTTGCTTTTTTACCCCTTTTATTCTCCTTTTATTCTTCTTTTATTATTAGAAACTATTTCCCGAATGGGGGAGAAAAATACAAAAATGGCCTTAAGTATCACGTTTCATTCGGGAAATAGTTTCTAATTATAAATTAAGAAAGAATAAAAGGAGAATAAAAGGGGTAAAAAAGAAAAAAAGAAAAAAAAAATGGTTGGCTTCGGTGGGATTCGAACTGGTGGCCGCTTGCTCTGATTGAAATCCACACAACACTAGCCTGGGCCACCTGTGGTGTGAGCAAAATTTAGAGGGGTGTACAAGTTTGGGGGACAAAATTGTCAGAAAATTTTTGATTTTTGATTTTTTCATTCCTAAAATTGCTGAAAATGCACTAAATTTTAAAAATTAAGTAGTACATATTAATTAAATATAGTCCACCTGTGCAAGACTCTTTTTTTAACTACGAGCCTGACTTTGATAGTGGATCACAGATTTCTGTGGCAACATTCGGCAAGTCAATTGAAGCAAATGATTGTGTGTAAACAACTTGAAACACGTGCACTAAAATGTGTATGCAGATTCGTATAAATCCAATTCAGTAATAACAGAGCGTGAAAATTAACGATAGGAATAACAATTTATTTATAAAATTAATTTACATAAACTCTTATAACAAATATCAAAGTGAGATCACAATAATTTTTCCCTGCAATAAATAGAAAACTAGGACATATACTTTTTCCCCCCATAATTATTGGGTGGTAGGCCCCCCCCCCCAGTCCCTTCCCTAGCTACGGCATTGACTGTGGGTGCTCTCCCACATGCACTTAGCTTTGGAGCTTCTACTGGTGAGTGAGTCATTTTAATGATGTAATTTCCAAAATCAGCGTCCCATGAATGTTGCTGTCACAATCAATAAGTACTACAGATTAATACTGTTTAATAGCATGGCTGGCTTACATTGATAATTGTGGGAAATCCATAGTTATTTGTTACATGTGTTTTAGTCCTTAACACCTCAATGCCCCCTGAACGGAACACTTATCCATCGCAGGTTAGCCCCCAGCAAAAGCTGGTACTCATTTTACCGACTTCCTAAGGATGGAAATAATTGCAAACCTTTCTTATCATGGAGACTTATTTTGGACTTAATAATATACATGAAAAAATTTCTCGATTCTGATTGGCTAAGAGCAGTGCTGTTTTAAGGAAACACAGTGCAGAA
>JAOCPT020542956.1:0-11302 GCA_026546935.2 Palythoa grandiflora | reverse complement strand
TAGCTCTGCCATATACAATGTAAACTGTTTTTGCCTTCTTAAATAAAATGTTGTTATTGTATTGAAAATGCTCTTTCAATCTGGGGGGGCTATATAAGATGCTAAGAACAACAAAGGCGACTTGAATGTTGTGTGGCTTGGCAAATACATACGGTTCCGTACCACATGAACAACTTATGAAGGCTATGGACTTCTTCTACACTCCACAGAAAGTTAAAGACCTGATGAAGAACTACTATGATAACTTCACAACCGACTGGCACCGTATAGAGATTGGAATTGCTGCTGGTTGCACAATTGCGGTGATCTGGTTTATATTGGTTATGGGTTGCTCCTTAGATCATCCTACTGCTCAGAGGAAACAGCTAAAGTAAGGTCACCAAAGAAGGCATTCATGGATGACATAACCATGCTAACCAGAGACCAACAGGCTTGCAGAGCGTGGTAAAAATGCTGAATGACCTAATAACTTGGTGGAGAAAATGCGTTTTAAGGCAAATGAGTCGCGTACTCTAACATTATCTAAAAGCGCCAGAAGCAGGTGAAATTTGTTATAGTAGGAGAGAGGATGCCAACAGTTAACGAAAAGTCTGCAGAGTCTACGGCGGTGGTATGGTGGAACTTTATCGGATAGAAATCGAGGTATTGAAATTCAGAAGCCGGCAGATCAAGGCTTGAAAGCGATCGATGAATCAAAGCTGCGTGGCAAATATAAAATCTGGTGCTTACAGTTTGGTTTGTACCCTCGTCTATCTTGGCCCTTATTGATTTACGAAGTAGCTTTGTCTCGAGTGGAGATTGTTGAGCAGTAGTGCAGTGTTTGTATCAGGAAATGGTTGGGCCTACCATGCATGATCAACAGTTCGGCGCTGTAAAGAAAGAGAGGTTCGTAGCGGAAGTGGAGTACATCACGGTTAAGCTTCCTTTTACGAGCCACATATGATATATTACCCTCTCAAGCAAACCTAATGAGATGAAAGGTTGTGAATGAGAATAAGTGTAGATGCGGAAAGGTTGGACTGCTAAAAAATATCCTTTCTATCTGTTCATTAGCATTAGATAGGTATACATGGAGACACAATAAGTTACGATGTTGCCAAAAAACAAGTGGAAGAAATTAACGGTGGCAAGAAGCCACAGAGAAGTAGAAGACTTAACATCGTGTTTGTTTGCTCTGGACAACGAATCTTTTACAAACAGACTAAGAAAATAGTGAATGATGAGAGCTGGGTTGGTAAAGGAGTTATTGCAGCAGATCTGCTAGGAGTTGAACGTTTCTTCCCCTTGCCAACGACGAAGAAGCCAGATATCGTGATCACTGTGGGGAACGAATGATCGTGCATCTCATTGAGCTAATTGTGCCACACGAAGACAACATTGAAGCTGCTCAAAGTTGGAAAAATGAACGCTATGAAAACTTGATAGAAGAATGTGAAGAGGCTGGTTTGAGTGCAAAGCATTTTCCCGTTGAAGTAGGATGCAGGGGTTTTGTAGGGAGCCGGTTGTTTGCAATTGGTCTTTGTCATCGTCAAGTGAGTGATATCATCAAGGAGATCCAAAAGGTAGCTGAGAAAATCAGTTATTGGATTTGGCTCAAGAGGAATGATAAGAGTTGGCTTGAGAAATGAGTTCAAATAGTAAATTAGGTGTAATGGCTGGTTGACCGAGCATAATTGGTTGGGTGGAATGGGAGGATAGCTAGTCAATCCAGAAGTTTGGGCCTCAAATCAGAGAGGTAGGCCCCAAAACGGTTCGCATTCTCTCCTTATGATCCACGTTAACTTCTTGGTATCCGGTATGCGGAGCAGGCTGGCTAGCTGCAGTTGTACAAGATGTTTTTTTAAATTCCTTTCAATCTATTAACTTGTAATGGTGCCCGGCTACTTCTTCCTCGTAAAGTGGTTTCATTAACCTTACCATGTAAGATACGATGGCAACTGTTGCACATTTTACACCAAACATTTAATAACAATAGCACATGGCAACGGCAATAGAACATAATTTGTTTTTCATAATTTGACTCTCTACTACAAAAACATGATAGGATTCAAGATTATAGAGAAAATTAGGTTTATATAAATTAATCCAAAAACCGTAGTTACAGCCTTTTGCCGTAACATTTGCAGTCTAGCAGTTTGTTTTCAATGTCGCGACTAGTTTTTTGATGGACATCAATCAAACCCCATCAACGGCAGTATTTTGCTCTCGTCCTTAGGCAATTACTGGTCGACGGAGATTGATTAACGTCCTCCAAAACAAATTACTGGCAGACCGCACGTGTTGTTGCAAACGGGTGTAAATGTAATATATGTTTTGTTTTTGTTTGTTAAATTATATTTTATTCCCTATCATAATTCTATGGCTAGAGCAGTGTTTCTATTACTTACATTATTCTTTGAACCTTCCCCCTTTTATAAGGTATATAAGGGTAAATCTACAAACACAGCAAGGAAGGGTGAATATGAAGATTTTGGCATAGACAGTGTAAACCACACGGAATACTTGTAATCAGACCGCGTGAGCCATGGCAGCAAGGCAAAAAGAAGAAAAGCACACCGCGAGCGACAGAAAAGATATGATGAACAAATATGTTTTACTTTGTCCATTTTTATACATAAAATTAATCAAATGATGTGACCGAAACAAAGGCAATTGCAGAGAATTTAAAATGTACAATAATTAAAGCGGCTTTTATTATGATGCATGGTTTATGATTAATTTATGATAAGAGTATAGTCAATAAAGAGATAAAATTTACAAAAAACTAGACGAAGGAGCAAGTACTGGATATGAAATACATTACAAGACCTACCTTTTAGCGCAACATTTTTGTATGAAAGTTTGATATCATTTAACATTGTGCGGATATATTGCGCGTTAAAATACGATTTTCCGGCCTGGGTATTAGTTGACAGGTTCTGGAATTTGTTTCAAAACTCACGACAAGGTTGGTTATCTTTTTCTCTCGGTTGAATAATAATTGTTATATTTCGCGCTCGTGTAACAATCGTTCCAACTCTTGTTAACGTTGTCGCACATTTCCCCCTAAATCAACTGTCTATATTGTCTGTGTTATTATATATTTGTTGAGTTTTACCCAATGATAAATTAAAATGATACAGACCACAGTACATGTCGTACAAATTCGCTAGTAAAATATTTCTTTTGAAGTACAAGCCACATGCGATTTTCTTTATCATTAGTGAGAACAGTTGTATTGATTTTCCTGTATTTCATTGGGTGGCCTCAGACAGTGTTGTAAAGTGTTTTCCGTAGTGGTTCTTTACTTGGCGAAAACAAATCCATGATCCGTTATTGGAGTGACCAGAATGCTATTGTGATCCGACTAAGTCCATGGTTCTTCCGTGATTTTACTACCGTCTACTGTTCTTGTCATGATCTGCTACAGTGCACAAAATAAGACCATGATTCGTTTAGTAGGACCCCAACTTACCACCATGCTCACATTTTAAAATAATTATTTCTTCAACCAATTCAATAATTACAAGTGTAGCTTCAGTAAAGCTGAAGGAATTCCCTTTTAGAGAAGAAAAAGCTTTAATTAGAAGTTTACTTTTTTAAAACTTTAACGATTCTAGCAAACATGAAGAAGATATTTTTTATTTAGTCAGTGTCTGAATCTGTGAAAATAATTTGAGTACTTACTTATTCTAATGAAAAAATAGCAGTGTCAGTCGTCCAGTGAATGCTTACGCTTCGAAATTTTCAGTCTCCCTTTGTTCTTCATTTACGACTGACAAGAAATATTTTCGGCAACGAAACATCCCTTCGGGTTTTGTTAATAGTGCTCTTATTTTGGTATTTTCGTTTCAGCTGTACAAAATCATCAATAGAACAATTCACAGCGGCGAATCTTCTAAGTAAATAATTAAGCACTTAATGACTGTCCCCAAGGGAAACACTGAGTTTTTTTCCGGAGGCCCATGTGTTCCCTGAGGCAAAGCCGAGAGTAACATTAAGGATCGAGGGGAAACCAAACTCAGTGTTTTCTGTTGGGCCATGTCATTAAGTGTTTTGTTTGCTCCCCAACTGAAATAAAATGAGCTACAAATGGATAAGATGCGACAACATGCTCACAAATTTGCCGCCGTTTCAAAACTCACGTCTGGACACTCACGTCCTGATCATGTTCAAGATCGAGGTTCAAGCTCTCATCGCCCAAGGTAGTCATGCAGCTTATCACGTGATACGCTCTCGTCCAATAAAAGCTGTACTTCAGTTGGGGGGAAGGGGAGAATAATAAATGTTGTTCCTGGTGTTGCCAGTCCTCGCAACCGTTAAAATCCAGAAAGCCACATAAATGCTGTTGACCTGATTGGTCGGAGCGCGTAAATTCTACTGCTGATTGGTGATATTTTTCACATATGAAACTGGCGATACGTCGTCCTGATTAGTTATATCGAGTTTCACGTGTGAAAGTATAGCCTGTGTATTTCTACGAACGAGCATTATGTAATAAAATTCTTTTGATACAAATAATAAAACTCAAGGAACAAACCAGCTTGCATCATTCCAACTTTATTATTGGCGGGTTCAATGTAAGTTATTCTTGACGAAAAAAGTTTATTGTGGCAATTTAAAGAAATATATCAATGTTTTAGATTACCAACAAAAATGTTTTAAGCTTCTTTGAAGTTTAGAGTAAGCTTTTTTATGGCGATTACTGCTCGTCTAGGAATCCTGTTTGGAGTTCTGTAGCTGGTTTCTGCGAATTTCTACGTCTGTCAGCAAAGCTCATTTCTTCAAATGAGGCGAAAGCTTGCTTTGGGATGTAGTTCTGTTAAAAAAAGCAAGAGAGAAATTGTGAATTACTAATAATCATATTAGAAACATGTATTTTCATTTTCATTTTATCCAAAGGGAAAAGCTTAATAATACCCAATACTGCAGACTTCTTTTTAATTTTTGGAAACTGGCAAAGATAAGGTAATTCGCCGACGATTTTGGGGAACAATTTCCAACCGTTTTTCCTTAGATTTCAAGAAAAAGAAACAATAGAAATTGATTCTGTCTTCGAAATCTAGTTTTTTCAAAATATAATTTCTTGTTTCCAGTGCTTAGCGAGTCATGAATGATAGAGAGATTGCAGCTGTGATCGTCTTGTACCTTAATTGTGTGGCAGCCATTTTGTTTTACCTAACATGCAAGCTCATTGCGTAGTTCTGTTGTGACTTCTTCAGCAGCTTTTCTGTACTATAGCCGATCAATATAATTCTTTTTTCTTATTTTGAAAGTTTTAGCGCTTCTTTGGATCGGTATTGTAACTTTTGTTTCGTTTTTTCCCTATCGAAGGATTGTACTAATGAAAACCGAATTGTTGCACGACCCGTAAAATTATTTCTCATTTCTGTATTTTCTGTCATGTGGTTCATCTTGCATCACAACTTGAAGAATATTTTCTAGCACTACCTTTGGTAAATATTTCGTAAGAAATATTCTATTTAGATATCCATACTTAGTATATACCAGCTCGGCAACGAGAAATTTGATTGGTTAAATAAATACTAGAAATGTGAGGCGATATTTACTTCCGAAACTGAGTAGATATTGCCGCCGAAACAAAATATTCAATAAAAGTGCTCAGCTTTTGCGATTGTTTCTGATCAAGAAATGAAATAAAATAGAAATTCAAGAGGCGAGTAACTCCCTGTTATATACTAAAGCACTTACTTTGTACTAATTTCGGCAGGTAGTGGCTTTGTAAATAAATAGAGTCTAAGTCTCTTCCATTATATCGATCCTCTTCAGTTGAAACAGAATAGAAAAACAAGTGAATCATCAACACTTGGCAATAGAGATAGAAAAAAGGCTTTTTCTTGAATAGAATTTACCTCTGTTAAAAAATGTTTTCAATAACAAGCTAGATTTTATTTACGCTATTTAAAAGTACAAAAATATCTTCTCCGAGACCGTTTCAGTCAACGGGCAAATAAATTTACGTGTCAGTCTTAAAAACCAAAACCGTAGAGTGTTCGAAGTGATATATTCTCCCGATTTGTTGGAATTCGACGACTTTAGTTACGAGAATTGCTTAACCATTCGTTGATTGCGTTGTACCTAACTAATATCGCCATAAAGTTTTTAGGGAAAATAAAATTTGAGAGAAACAAAAAAAAAATCATTTTGTTATAAATTATTTAAAGTTGGCTTAAAGTGGATAAGATGGGTCATATCTCATTATACTATTTCTCTTATACGCAATTTCTCTTTCCACAAGCAAAAGCAAAGACGCTCTTGACTTAAAACTCCTGTTCTATTGAGAAATTGCCTTATATGATGGATATAGCTTGCAGCCGTTGCAGTGAAGGCCCTATTTCACTACTCTGTGGCTTATCCAAAGTTGTACTGGAGCTCGTCACCACCAAATTCAATAAAAAAAGGTCATTGCTGCATTTGCAAAGTTGCTGAACTGCCGGACGACATACAGTGATAACTTCGGCGGATCAACTCGTTGCTGTGACCACCATTTGTGAGACCAGAATTTGACCGGCGACAAGGTAATTTTGAATGAAAGCAGACTTATATTGTCTCGACAAACCTGTATAAAAACCTACAGCCCATGCACTGTGTTGCCTTTTTGGTTTGTTTTACTTGCGGTGTTTCGATAATACTGTCTAATTGTTCAGTTTGTATTTCTGTAAATCGTCTCTTTATACATACATACAGACAGACAGGCATACAGACACACAGACATCGTCGAATTTTAAATGTAGCTATGATTCTTCTTTTTCTTTGCTGAACCGTTCAGCTGTCATTTTCTGCCATTTTCTAAGCCTCCTTCCTCCATTGGATTAAAATATCCCGAATTTCTTCGAGTGGCTGTTTTTGGAAACCACTATGCTTATTTGCCTCCTAGCTGTGGTTTACGTACCCTGGGCCAGAGGTCCGAGCCGGAGGGGACCTCTGTTACCCAGGGTATGGTTACCGTACAATAAACCACACTTATTTGAACAATCACAGCACGCGTACTATTTTGGTTATTTTATAAAAGGCGCTTAACCGCACAAATAAACACGACTCGAATCAACTAATATTAAACTTCAACTCCAAGGCAAACAGCACTGACAGAAAAACACCTTAACTAAACATTGTGGTTCGCAAGATGTCACCAACGGTTACTACGTCAAGGATTTCATTGAAATTTCAAATTTTCGGGGTTTTGAAAGAAAATTTCGCGTTCCTAATATCAGCCAATACTTCAAACTACTTTCCATGTTTGTAAATACTGAAACTCTTATTGGCATTATAACCATATACATTCCTGTCTCACTTAGAAGTTTGTGGCATCATCTGTCCGTAACAGAATACAAAATAGTCAAAGAATGATATATTATAGAATATATTCAAACGGGAACAGTGCATTTAAGTTACTATCCTCAGGGAATTTATAAGCGTCAAAAGGAGCTTTTAAAATTACAACACTTTAACTATTTTATAGTGTCCCCATTCCTAAATATTTTCAACCTGTTTTTCAAACATAGTTTTAGCTACGAAGTTGCTCAGTGCAAATCGTTAACGTCGATTTGAATTTTTGTTGTACTGACATTTTTTCCTGTAAACGGATGAAGAGTGTTTTCAACACGTCGGTAACTGAACATGTGGAAAAGTTTTATAGCTTCTATAAACAATAAGCAATCTTCTCTATTAACAATAATGATATTCGGGACACAAAATCCAAAGGGGAGCTAACTCAGTGACGATCGAGAAAGAGTGCATACTTGAATGAAATACCTTTTTCTTGCCATTTCTACGTCGTCGGCGTCTCCGGCGGCCACAACCGAGATGGCCTGTAAAACCACAAGAATTCCGCACAGGGTCAGCTTTCTTAGCAATTTTAAAGTCTGGAGAGTTCGGCTGTTTTTCGTCTTCTGTTATTTTCTTTTCAGACTTCTGTTTATCTGAAGATACTTCTCTCCCATGTGTGAGGCAACTGAGCGCTACGAGGACTATTAGCAAAAAGGCGACAACGTAAATCTTGAACGCGTTCATTTTCGGCAACGCACAACTAACAACAGGTGGATTTACTCCGTGTTGATAAAATTTGCAGTCGGCGGATTTGGCAAAGAACGAAAGCTTTTTGCTCAAAGACAGTTGACGAACTTCTGACCTTTTTTATAATAAAACAATTTTTTTATTCCCACGCTACTTTCAGAGCAAATATTGTCTTTGATAAGAATAATAGACGCATCAATTGATTAAGCTTTTTCAAATTACGAAAACGTCACGTCAACTCTTGGAAATTTTTTTGGCGCCCTAAGGGCTATTTAATATGTGTAACCATCTATTTCAGAGTTACATTTTAACAGTTATAACTTGTTTGAGCAATGATTGTACAAAATGTTGTTTAATTAATATTGAATATTACGAGGCGGTAACAGTTATTGACGTTGTGCGTAATTACAGGAAAATGTTCATTAAGTGCGCCAAATACACCGCTAGCAGTCTTCCGAGTTATAGTTTTTAGATATTAAAATTTTTCAAAATTTTCTAAGAAACGAAATTAAATTTATTTATTGCTTTTAAAAAATCTTGAAGAAGTATTTTATTTTAAACATTTTTTGAACCAGAAACTGAGTGTTTTGCAAAAACATAAGGCTAAACAACAATATCCATTTTTTTTTCTGTGTCTTTGGGCACCTTAAGAAGTAGGCTTTTTAATTCGTCCTTACTTTACCAAAGAAGTCTCTGGTTCTTTTTATGTAAAAGCAATTTACAGTAATCTTAAGGCTTTTTCGTAAGTTAGACATAACAAATGAAACCTTGCACTTATTGCTATCTTATTTTTTAAACGTTTAGGCGCCTGAACTGGATGCTGACTGTATTATTTAGTTTAGGTTTATTAACACTTTCCTACCTCCGCATTATGCTGATGTGGACTATTAGCAGAACAGCTGAAAAGTCAATAAGCTGAATAAAGTAATTTAAAATGGCAAATAATTTTAAAACGAACAACACAGAACGACCGACCACACTTTATTTCAATTTCGCAACTGGGAGGCGCTTAGTTATTGTCGTTCGATATCTTAATTGCAGACTAATGTTTGATGGCGGGTTATCTGCATTTAGATCAATTAAAGTTTTTAAAGTAACAAAAGGGTTTTTGAATGCAATAGATGGTCAAAGTTTATAATGAGTAAACAACTAATGGTAATCGTTGAGCCTTATTGAGTATAACTTAGGTAGAAGCATACTAGATATCTATTCAGTTAACCGTAATAATTTACTATATACAGCTCTTAGATTTTAGTGCCTCATACATACAAGTTTTCATATAGTAACCGTGAAACTCTCAGATGTCAAATTAAGGGAATATGCAAATAACAAAAACTTTTTTTTTTCTAATTTTCAAAAACCGCTTTTGAACTTTGGTGTTGATTGATGTTTTTGGTAGCAGCAAATGTTTAATGAAGCGTCTTTGGTCGCTTAGTAAAGTTTTATCCTATATAGATAGTAGCTTTTGTGACCTTTAAATGTTTGTTTAAATTACATTCGATTTTTTGTTCCTTTTTTTTTTCTTAGGCCCCGACTATTTGAAACGATTTAGCTCAGTTGAGCGGGCTGATTTTTTCTATCGAGTTCCCGGCTATCCATATAAACTTTGTAAAATATTGGCTCGCGATTACAATTGAATACCAGGCGAAAGTTGTGTTTTAGCCCGCTCACCCAGTCCAGTCCGTTCCAAATAATCAGGCCCTTGTACAAAATATTTCGTTGATAATTGATGTGGACATTAATCTCTCAACAATAACAGCAGAAACTAAGCGAGAAAATGAACATACACTTACTTGGACGTGTCTAAATATTCAGAACTTGCTAAAGAAATTTTTTTTTTCAAATTTCACAAGATGCAATGCGGCAAATTTGTGTTGCAAGAAAGCTTAAACAAAGTTGTCCACGGAAAATGAGCTGTTTTAGGTTGCCTTTGTCAAATTTTTCAAAGCAAATTGTACACGATTGAAGCAGAAGGATTGTTTGTTACGATTTTTGAGTCAAATGAGGATTACAAAGACAAATAAAGATTTGAGAGGTTATTTAGTCCCAGTATTGATGAGAAAACTGATAAACTGGTTTACTTCGTATTTTTTTCCTCATTTCAATCTGTCTCAAATCCATCTGCACTAGTATTTCCCAGAAAAATTGTAATACTTGACATCAGGAAATTTTTAGTTATACCAACTATTTCTATACTTTTTAATTTACAACTGAAAATGCCAGATTTGTAAATATTGCTTTTCTCTGCGATTTTGAAGTATAACCACTGAGTTTATGCATCTAAAGTGAGTCAAAGAAACCTCTCGGAGGTGAACCTAAAAAATTGCAGAATTTTTTGTTTTCAGTTTGCTTGACAGGCAAAACACCTGCTTTTCGCAAAGCAAAAAAACTACATTTTTTGACATTTTTGTTTTTCTGCACAAGCAATTTAAAAAAAAACACACAAGTTTTAGGTTCACCTCCTAGACCTTATAGGAGTGTCTGTAAAAGATACCTTGAGTCTGCCAAAAGTGCTTACCTTCACCCAGCAATGTTTCTAAATGGGGACACTTTTAACATCCTTAACCAAGCTTTCTATGTTGCTAAAGCAACAAGAGACTTCAATACTCACTGCGTTGGTCTTATTTCATAGCGGGTAGTTGCAAGGGGGTAGAAACGTTTTGAAAAGCTTGAATTTAAAAAAAAAAATTCAGTTGTATAAGACCTCCTTAATCTGGTAATGGGAAGACCAAATAGATTTCATGTGTAGAATAGAAATATTAAATTTTCCATACAGTACTAGATGTATCTTATGAATACATAGTTATCTCTAAAACCCTCAAGTTAAACTTTATGTCGACAAAAAAGGCGAGCTATGTAATACCGATTGAAGGTATATACAAAAAATCCGGTATGAAATACGAGTCAGTTTCATCGTCATTTTCAAATTCCCAATGAAAAGGGTGATTTACACTTTTAACTGTGGGAAGTACTATATTGAAGGGACACGGCAGATAGTCGAAGCGACCTTTTGCCATCGGGGATAAGCTAGTGAGATAAAATAAAATGATATTATGGTACGGTCTTCACGTTATAAATGCAATTTAAGTAATTGCGAAAGGGAAGCTTGAAAAAAAGTCATAACCGCGAAGATCATACCACAAACTCAAAGTTCTTATAACCTCATATAAAACCCTTCACAATAATTAAAATATAATTAAAATAGTTGACATTTCTTCTATATATCGTTTATATATGTATATAGAAACAAGCCTAGTTAGGAGCTTTTGTGTATTATTTATTTTCCATG
>JAOCPT020542916.1:0-11302 GCA_026546935.2 Palythoa grandiflora | reverse complement strand
ATGTGAGGCCTCTAAACACAGCCCTACAATACATGTGAGATGTGAGGCCTCTAAACACAGCCCTACAATACATGTGTAGTGTAAGGCTTTTTTCTAAAGTGTTTTTACTAAAAAAATAAGAACAAATTAAAAACAAATTGAGGCTGAAGTTTTTCAAAAAATTAAGATCAATAAACCTTGGCAAAATGTACTGGTTCTTTAAAAAAACTGAACCCGTACGTATATATCAGTATGCTATGTACCCAATTTCATCACTTTCTTTCATAGATCATCAATTACCGTTTAATACAACCATAGCAGCTCAGATTATTTCTACCGTTTTCGAAATTTCTGTTGAACTCATGCTTTATATACAGCTTCATCAAACACAAAAACAAACCTTGAACAAAAAGGTGCTACTTAGAGCTTCCTATTATTTCTCGGTTCTAATGAATTTATGGCATTTCTAACTTTTATAGATCGTTAACATGAATAGTGCATATATTTCTACCCACAAAGCAGCAATCATATAACTGGTATTTATTGTTTTACAAGATTTCAGTATAAGAACAAATGCATGTTTGTGGTATTGTTGCACATACTTTGGTGTACAACTTTCTGTTTCGTTTCAAAGAACTATACATTCAAAAGAACTGTTGCCCTTTTATAGAAAGATGTTTTTAAAAATGCACTTTGCTTCACGTAAAGGAGATAATGGAAAGGAAAAACTTTAACACCATGCTGTTTTCTCAAGGCGGAACTTTTCTTTCTTGTTGAAACAATAAATTACTCTTAACACGAGTTTTGTAAGGTGTAAAAAGTTTGAGAGTTTTAAAGTTAAAAATTCTGACAGTAATTGAGCAATCCAGCACAATAGCATTTTCCATTCACATTTAATCAACCATGTTTTCTTTTAAGGTGTGACATAAGCCCAGCAAATTTCGTACATAAGGATTATAATACAATATAATAATGAGTATGATTAGGAAAATTGTAAACTGATGTGTAATTTGCAACTTTTCGTTTTACGGTTGTGGTTGGTTTCCAAATGGAGGGATTCTACCGTCAAATCAAGGCCTTAAACAAACATTTATTTTAAAAAAATAAAATTGAGTTTCAAATCGAAGCCGCAAAACATGCCTATAGAGAGTAAAAAAAGCTTTTTACACGTGCACACACAATAATGCCGAGGTTTCCCGCCAAAACAAAGACGTGCGCGCACGTTGACACTTGTGAAAAATATGTGGTTCCTTTTTAACACACTTGGAGTAACGCTTCAAAACTTAAAAGAAACGCAAATAAGTGCAAATTGTTGTTGCAGACAAACGGGAAATGAAAGACTAAAAGGACTCTTCAAAGCTCTTACAAAACTATTTCCGGGTTGCCAACTGCGGGCATAAATACGTTTTGAACTCGAGTCGAGTTAGACTTATAATAGCCCGAGCCGTTATCGAGGCGGTTAAAATGAGCTCTGAGAAGGGCCTAAAACTTATCTATGTCTATGAACATACACTTTATTACTATTATTATCACTTTGAAGAGGATTATAGGAAAACAGAAGCTGAAAAACATGACAACAAATCTGAACATTTACGGGACCACTGATTTGCAAGTTAAAAATGGCCCAAGTGAAGCTAGCTGGAAAAAAATAATTTTGTCATTTGAAGTTTCAAAACTTGTAAAATTCATAAAAGTTCGATAAAATGTATTTGTGAGTATTGAAATTAATTGGCTATTCATTGCTTTTCAGCAGGCTAAAATACATTTTAAAGCACATTGTAGCCCGCAAAATTGTCCATCATAGACCGTAACTGATGCGCCACAATGTCCGAAAAAGTGATAATAATTATAAATTTTCAGCTTTTGCACTAAATGTTATACTCTAAAATTCTGTATTTTCTTTGCATAAAATAAAGATAAAGGAAGTAAAGAAGTTAAAAGAGTTTTGAATAAAGTTCACTCAATCAAAACGCCCCTTTTTAAGACTATGGAAATTTTTACGAATGGAATACAAATCAAAACATCGCATATCGCCGATGGATGATTAGTGATATTTTTACCTTGCTGTCAAGGCAAAGCAGCCGCAGAACTCGGTATTTGATTGTCCAAGTTAATTGTGATGTTAAACTACATGTGGCTCTATTATTTAAAGGCTTTTCAAAACAAACAATATATGAGCAGTAGCCTGGAAAATGACTCTGGATCTTCCACGTGCCAAAATCGCTTTATACTTTGTTTGCACAGCAAGGAAATCAAATATTTACTGAATTAGTAAACGAACCCGGAGTCATTTTAAAAAAGTACAGGTAACTTTGGGAATTGCAAAGTTGCTTCGGTCCATCAGCTATTAAGTATACTCAACTAAAAAACTGCTAATATATCTTTTGGTAGACAATAGAGGTTTAGACATGAGTTCATACCAGCGTTGTTAGTAAATTTTTTGATAGAAATAATTTTGAGTTTTGAAAGAACAGACTAAAGAGAATGCAAATGGCGAGAGATTGTTTTATTAAGCTATTGTTTGATTTCTATGTCATATTATTTTATCATTTTAACTACAGAAAAACACTTCAGCCCACCGTTGCTGAGCGGCCATGAAAAAACTGATAACACCAAATTCATTTGTAATTGATTCTAATGCAGTTGGAATTTGAATGCCGGAGTATCACAATAATGGTAACCGAATGAAATAAAAACAAAATAATTATTTTCTTGAAATGGTCTCCTTACAAAAAATATAATCCATGTAATGCCTTTTTTCTTATGGTATAAACATGAGAAACAACTTTGATACATATATTTTTTCATTTGTTGAGATCTGTATTTCTACAAAAAAAAGTATCCGACCAAGAACGCAAACAAATTTCAAAGATAAAAACTGATAGTGAAATAAAAATCTTGGACAAAACGTTTTACAAAAGGGGCGACATGCATCTCAAATGAAGCAAAAGTACTTTTGAAAAAAAGTTCAATGTAGCTCTCTATTCCTAGGTTTGGAAACACCAAACATTTCAGTGGGAAAATGTATTATCATAAATTACTCCGAAGATGTGCCAAAATACACCGCAAGAAATTATGTAGTAAATTTGATCAATGAGTCACTTGTGAACACGTAACTTATAATTTCAAAACGTCGAACAATGAAATAGGTTAGCGAGAAACTCTTTTATTTTAGACCTGAGAAATATATATTTCATATATATCACTCTATCTGTCTATCTATTTATTAAACTACCATCAGACCGTCTATACAAAGGGAAATTTTTTAGAGTGAATCAGTGCTTTAAAATATTAAAAGAATTATTAACATCTTTCGGAAAATAACCAGTAAAACTACTACTTCATTGATAAGACATTTTAACTGAAGTCTGATTTTAACATGTTGTTAAGATAAAGTTTTGTGTCACACATTGATCTAAAAAATAGCAAACAAGATAGTATTGAAAAAAATTTCTGGGTGTGTATGTAATTAGTGTTACTGTGGCATGACACAATAAACTCGACAATACAAATCAAATTTACACTGCCGCTTCGGCAAGTTTAGCATAGAATATTTTTACGCAACAAAAATTTATCGATGTTTAAAATTTATTTTGTATCCGTTAAATGGCCAGTAAGTAGTTTTGAAGTACTTCCACCTGTGATTTAAAGTATCGGCAGATGCCTTTATACTTAATTTCCCGGATAGGAAAAAATCTGCATAAAATAATTGCTCATTTAGATTTTACTAGAGTGAGGGCTGTCTTAGCCAACTAAAGGACTTCGCGTAGCAGCCTAGATACCAACTTTGTGGACAAAGAATTTACGAAACAATTGATATCCGGTTTTTGTTATGTTGAGGAACTCGAGGAAACAATACAGCACGTGTTTCTATCTACAGTTAAGTTTATTCACTAAAACGTACATTGGTTAATACTCCATAATAATTGTTTTGGTACCAGAAGGATTTTAACGAGCTAAATTTAACTAACTACCCGTAGTTTACTCCGTTTTGGAGAATACTAAAGGCATCTTGTACAAGATTCTGAACTAAGATTTTTTTGTTGTCGCGGTGATTTGGATGCGAACAAAGTCATGCAACACGCTCAAGTTATATACTTTCATCACATCTGTTAGCTTAAGAAACATTTCTGGGACAAAAGAGTTCTTGTTTACACACCGCGTGCTTAAAATTGTGTATGTATCAGGCGTGATAACTCTCTTTCTTTAGTAAACGACCTTTTGTACTGCACAGTACACTATTTGCATACAGCCCTTCCTTACGATAGCTGAGAGACCTTCGGTCACGTGTGTTTATAAACTAACTCAACCATTACCTGTGAAAAGGCAGTTCATGGATTCAACATGAACTCACAAAGCGTGGTGCATGAACTTTTATATTTACAGGTTTTTTTACCAGTAATTACCAAAAAACTGTGTTCTCCGGCCCTCTGTATGCTAATTGCAGGAGTGCACTCAACCTTGCCATTCGACCGCCTTCTTTTTTCTTTTACCGCGCGTAAAGGCCTACACAAAATGAACCTCGACATCCAATTTCTCCAACACCGTTATGTGATTGGTTGAAGAGCTTAACAAAAGAATCAACAAAAGAATTTAAGAGTCCTCGTGGTAATTTTATTGTCCCTGGAATCCAGAAATTTTTCTTAGGAATAGTTTAACAAACTGTTTTTCGCATTATTCAATCACCTCCAATATTATCCTTGATTAGCTTTCAAATCTCAAGTTAGCGCTAACTAATTCATTAGTGGAAAAGCAAATGAGAAGTAAATGTCTCTGTTTAAAACCAATGTAGACTTGTTGCGACGTTAATTAGAAAGTTAATTACGGCATGCGTGATTAAATTTTCATGCCATGTTGAATATTTAGTTCTTCGCGCTCTACTTCTCTTATTATTTGCCTGGCAGTAGCCAGTGAAAGTAGCAAATCACTCGCACGTGTCAGTCGTTGGATGTCAAAATTGCTCGCCCAAGGCGATTCTGATTGGTTGCTTTGTATGCACGTGTCATTAACTTGACTGCACCTGTCTTTCTCTCCGCAGGTAAATACCGGTATATTTGTCACTATTGCTCGCAAGTGTTTGCATTCCCAAACACATTCAGGACTCACGTCGCCGTTAAGTGCGCAGGGCGATATAAAAAGTGCGGTTTATACACTACCCCAACATTCATCAATAACAGTCGCTCAGCGAGTCAAGCCGGGCTCAGTGATTTCACTCACAATATGAGTACACTTTTTCTCACACCTAACTCAGAAGCTGATGGATTAAATGTATCCAAGCAAGAAACTGACAGTTTGGGTCTAAAGGAGCCGCAGATTTCCAGAACTAACCAAAATGGCAGTGCGTTTATCGCAGACACTCACATGGGTTCAGAGGATAAAAACGTGTTAAACGGCACTGGGGGATTTGGCCTTGCGAACAGTCTCGGCTCCTTAAGCGGGATAAATGGATTCAACAACTACAACAATTTATCGCTGTCAATGAATCAATTTCCTTTTTTTCCAAATTTTAACTCCGACCCGTTTCCCATGAAAGAAAGTCCTCACCGAACTACAAATGGTGAAGGCTCCGGAACAAGTCCCAAGTCGCTTTCTCCTTACGCGCTCTCTTCCACCGCGGATGTAACTAATCCCGGACAAAAATCGCCAGATAGACTCCACGGCCAAGTGAACATGCTTACGCCACTAACGCCGGTCAGTTTGCCGTCATTCACTGCCGAAACGTTTGCAATGAAGAGCGACGCACTGAAGAATTCCGGCTCCTCTTCGCTCTTGCCACCTGCAACTTCACAGTTTAATGCGGGCTTCAATGGGTTTAAAAGTCCCGATCTTGGAAGTATTCCAACCACTGCGACGGATTTCTCGTCCATGTCTCGTCCACTGCTAAATGAAATAAATGGCATGAGATACAATCTATCGCAGGACTCTTTTTCGCAGCACCAAATGGATATGATGAGCAATCCTGCTCTACTGTTACAACCTCGCCCGCCCCTCTGTAGTCCATCGTCTATGCCTTTCTTTAAATACGGATTTCCACAAGGGTTCCCCCCACTTAATGGTCAATCCATGATGAATCCGATGATGTTTGGAAGTGCGACTGGAGAACAGGGCAACACAAATCGACTGCCTACACCAACATCGTCACAGCCCCAAGATCCTAATTCTATTGATGATAATCCAATTCCGTCCACCGACAGAACAAAGCCTAGTGGCTGTAATGAGGACGTGATCAATGACTTGAACTCTAAAAAAGTAAGCAAAGGCTATCTCTGTGAACTTTGTGGTAAATTGTACACCCGCAAATATGGTCTTAAAATTCACATGAGAATTCACACGGGTTACAAGCCTCTCAAATGTAAGTACTGTCAGAAAAGATTTGGCGATCCAAGTAACATGGCTAAACACATTCGCCTGCACGCTGTGGGAGATACCCCGTATAAATGTCAATATTGCGGAAAGGTTCTAGTCCGCAGAAGAGATTTAGATCGCCATATCAAGTCAAGACATCCAAATGGACGTTAACACTGGTATGAAAAATTAGATACTCTTAGAAAACTAGATTTATTACGAGACTTCCATGAAGATTTTGAGGCTACGCGAAGACTGCATTGACGGTGTATTTTAAGTTCCCTTTTACGCGTAGTCATTAATACAAAAGCAATAATGATTTTGCTACATACTTCTATCTTTGTATAAAAAGACAGCATTAAGTGTAAAACATTTATAGTACAGAAAAGAAAAGATATATGTTTGTACGATAAAAACAAGAGGAATGAATAAAAAACATGCAATGTAAAATGGCTTTTTAGTTTCTCTACGCGTAAAGCTATTATTAATTAATTTCAAATTCATTCTGTCCAAGTTGTTTTCCACAAACTTGCACAAACGCTGCCATAAAGATAATTAATCAAATCAGTTCTGTTAATGGTCTTCCCCTTTGTTTTACATAAATATGATTGAAATGGCTAGTATTCTAACTGCTAGAGCTGAAACTTTCTCAGCTTTTCTTGCTCAAGTCTTTTTATCTCTAAGCAACAGTCTACTTCATTAGCGCCGGGCTAATTTGTTTCAACACACATTTACAATAAAAAAGAGCGTATCTTTTTCTACCAATGTTATGGCTTAAAACAAAAAGACCATTTAGCCGTAGCAAAAGCTACAAAGAGCATTTATACACCGCATAGGGATACATGATAGAAAAAAGAGATTTTCTCTTTGAATTCTTTATGAAAATATCTTCTGCCATTTCGTAAATGTCTCGAAAATGATAGAGAAAACTAGAAAGCAATTTACACTTCGAATAGAATTTGCTTTTGTTTATTTTAAATTCTCTTAGCGTGAACTTCAGCAGTTCGTTTATTCCCGGCTAGTTGGGATTTCTGAAAGCGTTTCGAACTTCATTGTCGAATACGCAAGCTCTAGCAAGCAATTGTTCTTGACAAAGAATGAAAACACCCGAGGGCCTGTTCAATTTTTCGCTTTGCAATCAAAAGGACATCGTAAATATGTTTGAATACACGTTTCCTATCGCAAAGTCGTTTCGCTTACACTCAACTAAAAACGTTGTTATAACTTTACAATAGCTCAAGCGAAACCCCATAGCCGCCTCATGATTTAATATCATTGAAAACAACGAAATTGTTTGGAGATAAACTTCATAACACTGCATGCTTGGCTGAACTCTAACGATAAAAATGAATATATACAATGGTCTTTCTTTACGCTATTATACGACATAATTTCAAACTGAAATTTACTTTTGATATTCATTTGTTTTACATTTTACTACAGGTTTAAACTAATTTGAAATTTTTAACAAAACCTTGCGTGAGACAATGCTCGAATTGATGGTTATTTGTTATCAAGGGCGTCGATAACAAAAGGCGTACTACTTTGTGATGGTTTTATTCACTGCAAATATCGGGATTTCTTCTTTAAGAAAACGATACTTCCCTCTCGAAGCACGATTGTGTAAATATAGAAATTAAAAACTGAAGGATGAACACGAGCGATTGATTCCGCTAAAATATTTCACAGAGAATCATTTAGTTCATCATTGCTAAAAACACGACTCCGCGGGCATTAACTGAGCTTCGTTTAGTTTGCGACAATAACATAAAACTGACTGATATCGCAAAAAAATTCAACAAAACTGGTCTGAAGATGAAATCGAAAAGATTAAATACTGTAATATAGAGCAACCACCAGTCTTTCATCCAGAAGTAATAGCTTGGATGCATTTAAAATACTCCAACAACTAAATTGACTATCTGGGCGTGTTTCATTCGTTGCAAGAATTCGCGCACGCAAAGGGATAATTTCGGTTTCAATGCGCAGCCCAGATTTCGTTATTTCACCATATTGATTTCGTTTGAATCTTTATCGCCGACATTGGGCATTTGCTCAGCAATAAATGTCTAGCTGGTAAGAGAAAGAGCCGTGATTTTGTCGCCACCCGCAAGATCTTCGATCGTTTGGTGTTGATGGAGAAATATTGCAGCTTCGACCGCAAAAAAATGGCGGACAAAAATGTCGCCTTCTTCGTTTAGTTTTTATTAATTTGCACTGGCACCTCGTATTTGAGTCCTTTTGTTCGGATAAAATGGTGAATCACTACTGAAACGACAGTATCAGTTCCTTTTTCAAAATTTTCCGCTTTGTATAATTAGATTTTTAAAGTAAAACAAAGCTTTACCAGTTGCAACTTTAAACCCCAAAGAATTTCCAGTCTTCAAAAACTTTAAAACTCCTCGTAAATGTTAAATTCCAATTTGTGACAGAACTGGGGCGACAAAAGAGCAGCGAAACTTACGCACAATTTTCTTCAAAACAAAGAATAAAAGAAGAACCGAAAAGAAATGCTTTTATTGTGCAAACACAAACACGTTGAAGTAACAAAGCGCGGAGCTTAGCAATGAATTTAAGCAACGACGTTGCCAAACGACTTAATATTCTTGTCTTGATTTCATTTTAATTTTCTGGGCGAAATTTTCGAAGGAGATTTCCTGTAGATGTAGGTGCGGTCGATACCTAATGTACTATTGGTAATTCTATCTAATCTGCACATAAAGGACCTGCACAATCGCTAAATACACGTGCAAGAGTTTGTTTCCGCACTTCAAAATAGTTTGTAATTACAGCGAAATAGTTCTAAGCGCTCGCGTAATATCATTAGCAATTTGCACCGCGAGGCAATATCAAGCAGTTATGTCACTTCTTCTCGGTGTTTACCGTTACACATAGAATAGCTGATCCAAGGGGCGAAACAGACTGCCTTTATATGAAATCAAAATATCAAGTTTCTTTTTTCTTGGCGTTTTAAAATTGCTTTTCAGTAATGATTACGGTGCAAGAAAGATATAAACAGAAATGCGATGACAATACCATTAAAATTTAATGAAACAAATTCTCTAGATTTGATCTTACTTAACTCATCGGAAAATTTAGCAGTTTGGCAGGGAAAGATGTGAAGATTTTATATGAGATGAGTCTCAACTTGGTAATTTTTTAGGAGAAAAAACCAAGACAGTTTTGCATAGATGAAAAAACCCGCACTATAACCAGACTGTCCTCTTAGCTTGTTCAAATTTTCTGTGATTGTTATATCTACATGTGACAATTTGTATCCGCTAATGTGTTTTCAACCGGTACTTCTCAGCGTGAATGTACAATAAATCGAAAGAAGTCGACTGTAAAGCGAATCTTTGTCTATTGTTACCAACTCGAAGATTTTCCCCAAAACTTTTTTTTCTAAGAAACTCTAGCAAAAAGTTTTAAAAAAGACATAAAAATGTGTCTCATCAGCAAGTGCTTAAATAAGTTAATATTTGCTTTCATTATGGATCAGTTGAGCAAATATATTATCATGGTTTAGTGTATTCAGAAGCCACTGTAAACACACACAGAATCGTACCAGAGCTACAAGAAATTGCAGGTTTTTAACGGTTTTGGGTTTAGTTTTTACTATCCGGTACCCTGTAAGGTTGTACCTAGAAATCACGGCGTACCAGCCTTTAATTATACAAAAGTAACAACTATATATCAAGACTGTTTTCACAAGAAAAACGGTCCTAATTAAAACAATTTGTCAGCTTTTCTTTTCGAGGCCACATTTTCTTTGTTGCATAAATGATTAGCAGTTTTAATACGTTGAAGGAAAAAGGCTTTAAAGCGGATAGTCGCTTTTCAGTTTGCGGGTGGCCTATGTGTTATGTCAACTCTCAAATGGACCATTAGGAACAAACCTGTCCCATTCATTAGCAATATATACACCAACTATACTTTTAAAACTAAAAAAACCCGAAAAATCTTTGATTTCTTCAAAAAGCGAGGTTTATAAATCTTCTTCATATTTGAAAACAAATTTTGATCCCTAAGACAAAAAAGATTTTTAAAAAAATGAAAATATTTGTTGATGCGAGACGGCACCGCATCTTGGATAGCTTTAAAAGTTATAAAATAAAAGTTGTCAAAACGAAACAGGTTAAATTTGCCCATCTTCGTCTCCTGCGTTCTGCTTGTGACCGTGTGCAGATCGTCTATAATACAGCCCGGTGCCCTGGTACCAGGGACCTATATATCAGGTTTCTCTCTAGAAAAACCAAGCTCACTGCGCTACATCGGGTTTAAAACTTTCAAGTCTTTTGGATAACTCTCGCGTGCAAAGTAGCTGGAATGTTGTCTTTGTAACGTGGCCTATGGAACTCGCTTTGTCTTTGTTGCATAAGTTATGAGCTTTAGAAGTATTTTGTTCCAAAGAACCGCAGTGGAAACAAAGCCAGTAAACCCAAAATAATCCATTGCAAGTAGAACAAGGATAAGTTACAAAAGATAAACGCGAACACCCTGCAACTATATTGAATCTAAAATGCATGTGAAAAAATGTTTAAAAATCAAAACTGCTTTGTGTCTGGCAATAAATTGTGACCAGTTTCCTTTCTTTAGAGATATTCCGCTCCTTGAGCAGCACAAAGAGAAGCGTATAAGAGAAGGCAAATGAAAGCAGCTAGTTGTTTTTTCATTGCTTCAGCTCACCTCACCTCACCAGATCACTAGCTACACTTCATTTTTCTTGTATTGTGCTGACCAGATTTATAAAAGTTTCACAGCGGCGGTCAAATTGTTATCAACTAAATTAACTTAGATTAGATATGATAATGAGGTTTTAATGAGCTCTGAAGCTCCTTTGTTGATTAAAATATAAAAAAAGTTCTCCAGCGCTTCAACATCGTATAAGTTAAAATATATTGAATAAAAAGTCAACACGACGTATAAAATTTAGCAAAGATACTATATTTCGGCTAGCCAAACTAGCCTTCTTCAGGTT
>JAOCPT020542825.1:0-11304 GCA_026546935.2 Palythoa grandiflora | reverse complement strand
AATACTCCTGGAATTTAGTTTCAGTTTTCAAGGGCGCTTGAAAAGCCCTTGAAAATATGAATTTCTGCTAAAACTCCCTGAAAACTCCTTCAAGTCCTTGAATTTTCGTACTGTCAGGAAATGATAGCAACTTAATGGAAACAAATTATGTTATCAATAAATTTTCTTTGCTTGGTTATTCAACCAGCTAATGTATCTGTGCCTGTTAAATGATTTCATGTCGATGAAGGGCGGAAGCATTTTGAAGCATGTTTAACACTGTTAGTTAACAACTGCTCGAGAATCCTTCACTGAAACGAATTAAAGATAGGTGCGAAGAGCATTCCTTAAAAACACCCGCTCGACTCCTTGAATACTCCTTGATAACTCCTGGAATTTTGTACTCGCAGAGCAGCACTAACCCTGCAATTTGCCCAGTGCCCGGTTCTTAATGAAACCTCTGAGCCACTGTTATTAGGAGCATAAGTGAGTGATGTAAGTCCATAACACAGAAAGCCCGGCTTTATCACCAAAACACTGAATCATTCTTGGGAACCAATCAGCAATTATTTGATATACATCCCAGACAGTTAATATTGACAAGCTGTCATTCGATCTTATGGAACTCTTGCTTGTGGCTTATATTTATAAATAATGAAAAATAAGACAGTACAATTAAAGTTAGAGCAATTAGCATGATATTTAAACTGCAAACATCTGCGACCATTTGTTAGTTATTATTTTTTTCTACTTTCTTAGCATGATATTAAAACTATGAATATATGCGACCGTTTGTTACTTATTATTATTTTTTTTACTTTCTGTTTTCTTTACGCAGTAGCTATCCGCTATCACAGCGCCTTTTATTTTCAACGGCAGGGCAAAATCGGGGAAATTTGTTTAAGGTCAAGGGAACTTGAAATCATGATTGAAAGCCAGTGAAAAAATTGCTTTTGTTCAGGGAAAACTAACTTTCATGAAATGTTCACTTAAAGAAAGGTAATCATACCTAAATTTTTAGAAAAACATCTTCTAGCAGAGTTTCCATGGTCCTTGAAACTTTTGGAAAGTCTTTGAAAAGTGTCCAAGGCCCTTGAAAGTCCTGGAATTGGAAGTTGTAGCGACAGAAATTTATTGAGCTTGTTTTAAACTTTTGATTTTAATTTAGAAATGCGAAATCCTGCGAGTTAGTTCTGACTGGAAATACATAAGCTCGACCTTCAAAGCAAGTTTTTTTAATCTGCCGATAAAGGTCCCTGAAAGGTTCTTGAATTTCATGTTGTCCAGTTCAGCCGGAGTTAAAACCCTTTTCTATACTACGTGTGTTAACCTTACATTAAGCCAAAAGTATAACCAAATATTTCATAAATGCATTATCTTTTGACTAAAAGCTAGATAGATTTTGAACAGTATACTTATTATGCAGGTAGGGGAAATGAAGGGAATTTTGAATTTAGGTTTGTGTAGCAACCATGGTAACAGATAGAGAACTCACTTGGCAAACATGTTCTGAGCGGAAGGTACCATCATTTTTCAGGAAGTTGTTGTTAAAGAGAAACTGGCAGCAATTGGTAAACCACTAAGGAAGTTTGCCAGCACACCCAACTTGGCCGCATCGGTGAGTTGCTAACATTTGTACTAGTTTGAGTGCGACCTGTTACACAATCTAGAAAACTGAAAAAATTCTGGAAATCCGAAAACATTCTGGAAAGTCTGAATAGCGTCTGTAAAATAAAATTAGTTTCCATTTTCTTCTTTTCCCACCTGTTTTATCAAATACCTTTCCTTTTGAGCACAGAAATTTTATACGAATCCTATCTCAGCAACGAAAATAACCCCTCCATATATTCTTATTTGCCTAATTTTGTTTTCGTTTCAGTCCCACGACGTAATGTTTGGAGGAAGTGGTCGTTTCGATTCACCGGAAAGCAGACAACTGTGGGAAGCACGAGTGAGTATTGTGTTTTTGAATTAGAATAACAGTTGCTGTAAAATGTTGTCTGTTACTGTTTGTTTTATAAATATTCACAAGGTGTTGATTTAGCTAAAACTGAGAAGGGAGGTAGAGAATTAAAACTATGAGAAGCTTTTCACTGATCTGCTCTCGAATTCTTACAATGTTCGCCTCGATTTTCACCAGGCTCTGAAGGCAAGGAGAACATATTTATTTCTTAAATAAAGTGACTAACGTATATCTGCTTTTAAGGGCTCCCTCCAGTCTTAAAAAGTCTTATTTTTGATTTCATTTTTTAAGACCTTAAAAATGTCTTAAATTTTCCAATATTTATAATTGAGGTCTTAACGGGTCTTAAATATTTGTTTGACAAATATTTTCTTAGGTTTTAAATGTTGTATCAACAATTTTGATGAGATCACCAACTTTTTCAAGTTTTTGTTCGACATGATCTTAGTATATTGTTGGTTAGAGGATCTGGTCCTTGACAGCTAGCTCAAAAATATTTTTGAAGCCAGGAAAACCTGATATTTGTGCGATGTTGCGTTAAGAAAAAACTAATTTCGTGTGTATCCAAGCTGAAGTAGAATCCGAATCTCTTCATACAACAATGCACGAAACGTTTCGAGAAACCTTTTCATGTGTCACGGACTGCCAAAGTTGACTTAACAGAATAAGTCGGTTATTTTTAAGCCAATCATTCTTTAGCTCTAAATAAAGTTTTTGTTTCATTCAGAATTGTTGCAGATGGTTGCCACATGCTATTGTGAAGCCAAAGTGGCATCAGTGTCCGTGATTTAAGCAATTTCAAAACCGTGTGTAAATATTTGCAGCTTGGAAATATCATGGAAGTGTAACAGAAAAAGATTTGTGATTCTAAATTTTATTCATACGCTTTAATTTATATTAATTGTTGTAGAGAAAGTTTTGAAATATAGCTGAAATAAGAGCTTATGTCCACTTACGCCAAAGTGTCATTTAGATTGATATGAAATGGAATTACGTTAGCTTAAAGCAGTTGTCGAGATTTTGCGATCGTATAATGTCAAAGAAACCCTATTACAAAGGAATATTTGTTTTCCCTTTATGTTTAGAACTTTGGACGAAGTGATTACAATTTCACGAACAGTGGTAGTTTTATTGAAAATCGACAGAAAGAAAGTCTTCCGATTCCTGCAAAGGAAAATAGGGCGAAAGAGTCAGAATGGAAGGAGAAAGAGAAAGATGAGCTGTTCTTGGATCTTTCTCAGCTCGTTTCGCCTCCAAGGAACCCTGTACGACAGAACAGCACGGCTGGGACTCCGAATTCCAGGCCAAACTCGATTCTACTAGAAACTCTTGTGGAAGATGATTCTTCGTCACCATCTCCAAGTCCAAGGTTAAAAGTTTCTAATGTAAATTTCGATTTCAAACCGGTTGATATTCCGAAGCTTGATTTAGGTGATGACAATGATGATGATGAAGCTGGTCGAAAACGTGATCAGAGTTTGGAGTCAGAAAGAAGTTATGAAAATCTACCCACTCCAACAGCATTTGACGAGTTGAAGGATGAAGAAACAAGAGAAAGACAATTAATTACGCCTCCTGTGCCTGTTTCTTTAGGTGAACAATCCTCTCTGTTGGAGGTATCAGGTGAGATTGCTGCTGGTAGAGATTCAGGGGCGGCTACTCCAACACCCGAGGCCGCTATTGCTGGGCAAACTAGTGGTAGTGTACAGAGTCAAAACGATTTATCACTACCTAGCACAGAGCCAATTAGAGACACCAGTGAACAACCAAATGATAATGTTTTAATCTCCCCAGAATTGCATAACTCATCTGTGGACAGTCAAAAGGATACTTCTTATGAAGGCACAAATCAAACTGAAAATAATCCCGATACTTCAAATCAGTTGGAGAAAACTAATTTGTCAGGACATCAAAGTGAGATTTCAGCTTTCGGAAGTCAGGAAGATTTTGACACTGGCTTCGATGTCCAGGAATGGGAGGAGGACGAAATCAGTTCAGAGCTTAAACTTGGGACTCTTGTCAGTATTGGTGACAGCAAAACCGGCTTTATAAGGTTTATAGGTAGAACAGACTTTGCTCCTGGTCCATGGATTGGAATTGAACTTGACATGCCGAAAGGTAACTTATAATAATGATATTATTATTTACGCACCTTTACAATTGCATGTAGGTTTCAACAGTTGAGGGCCCTAGATAGTCCGCTACAGTGCCTCGCATATATATTTGAAATATTAAGAATTGCCCTTGGTGAAATAGACAGGCCAGTTCTGACACCAAAATCACTGCGCTATTCTTTTCGACAAGTTCCCCAATAGAAATTCAAGAAACTGTACCTATGGTTTAACGTCCTTATTTGTGAAGATATGGAGGTCTTACCATAATAGAGTCGACAGGTTAGGAAACTTGATGGCTTTCTTTATTTTAATACATAGATATGAATGTTTTGCTGTAAAATACGCCACTCGTTGATTTCATACGAAACTACCTCCAGGTTACGAGTGACATATTTTCCATATCCTCAGTAGTGAAGATATCGCTGACGTCATTCCTATGTTATTCCAAAATTGTTCAAAACTCGCAAAATTACTTAAAAACAGATTTTAAAGTAGTTCCGGAATTTTCCGAAAATTTCCGAAGATTTTCAAACACTGCCGAAAATATCCGAAGATTTTCGAAAATTTTTAAAACTCGTAAAATTTCTTAAAAACAGATTTTAAAGTAGTTCCGGAATTTTCCGAAAATTTCCGAAGATTTTCGAACACCCCCCGAAAATTACCGAAGATTTTCCGAAAATTTTTAAAACTCGAAAAATTACTTAAAAACCGGTTTTAAAGTACTTGCGAGTAATTTTTCCACTCGAAGATAAACTTCATATGTTCACGCCACCATGTAATATCCTCTATATATTTTTGTTCTCCTTTTCCCTTTGAAATATGACGTTGACCGTGCACGGATAACAAAGGCTTTGAGATGTAAATGATCAAACCGCCAGTAGACTAACGACGCATCACACCTAGAACAAAAGATCATAACCGTGACCGTGTACACAACAAACAAAGAAACATTGTAATCTACTTTGTAGTTTGCTAAGCTTTCTAACCGTCCACTCTAACAACTTTGGTCTGACCACTTAAAAAGTCAGTGCAAAGGTAACACCTCAATTATTTCAAGAACCTGAGTGAAGGTTCGGCCCGGACTCGATCAATTATGTAGAATTATAACAGTAAAAAGCATTTTGACTACATGCTATAGAGATCGTAGGCTATTCATATCAATATTTACTCAAACCATCTCTTAAGGTTACCCTACACCTTCAGGGGTGTTTTGCCTCAAAACACAGTGTCAGTACAGTGCGTCTGTTTTAAACTGTTGGTACCTAAATCCATATATCAAATTAAAGCTCATAGAGCTGGCTTTCGAACTATACTAAAAATATTGAATTAGAATGGAATTTTAAATTTTTTACGTTCTTTAAAAACGAGCAACAAAGTCGACTTTCGAAAGTGACAAGTCCAAGTTATTATTGATGTCTAATTATTTAATTAATCCGCCAGTCTCCAGACCAAAAGTGCTAAAAAAACGTTTCGGCGTTTTTTTCATATTTAATTGCAGGAAAAAAATAAGGCGCTTTTTCGAATAAGGGTTTTAAAAAAATCTATAGACCGTGCAACAAATGCTCTAAAAATTTCTCGAAAAAACAAAACTCGCAGACACTTTTTTGTTCTTCATATATTGAAGAAGCTACTGTGCAAATTTTAGGGAATTCCCTTTGAGTTGGAACTCTAGAAAGGCGATTTTGTCGCTTGTTTTTAAAGAACATGAAAAGTTTTAAAATTCATTTTGATTCAAAATTTTTAGTACAGTTAGAAAGCCCGCTCTATAAGCTTTAATTGGGTTTAGGTATTTAGGGTTTAAAACAGACGCATTGTATCGTTTTGACGCAAAACACCCCTGGAGGTATATGGTAACCGTAACGTGCAAACTCATCTCTTAACGAGCAAACTGGCCAAGTTCGCGCCAAAGTTTTCATTTGAGACCATATTTAAATGCTAATTTAGAAACTTGAACATAAAAAGATATTAAACCTTAGTCTTGAGAGTGGCGTTAAGATGGCGCCGAAACGTCGACCCTTAACTTTATTTTTTACATGTTTATGCTTTAGTAAGAATATTTGCTTTCGCAGGTAAAAATGACGGCTCGGTGAATGGAGTTCGCTATTTTGCATGTAAACCAAGGTACGGCTCCTTTGTTCGGCCAGATAAAGTCACGCCGCTTAACTCGCGGACACCTCCCACGAGGCGTGACCAGGGACGCTCGGGATCACGGCGTAACCTCTCGTCACGCAATGACAGTCCGTCACGCAACGCGGTAGTAATGCGTGCTCAGGCTGGGGCGAACCGTAGAAAAAACGAATGGAAGCGACGGTCAAATATTTTATTTTAGTTTAATCTAAAGTTTTTGTTTAAAAAAATTAAAATGATACTTAGAATTGTTGCTGTGGAACACGTTGGAGCTAGATCTGTATTGTATTGGTTCTCTAGGTCAGTTTTTACTAGCCTTCAAGGTAACGTTACGCAAAGCAACGATTCTTAGTGTAAAATTGTAGCAATATCGCGTAACACCGCCCCGATTACGATTTTAGCACAATTTGTATTGCGGCGACTTGTTGAAGTTTTGAATATTGCTTAGAAACTTTCAATGATATTGCTAGCTGCATTTCGCAGCGTAAAGCTGCTTGACACCTCAAACTTTTCCTGTGCCGAATGTAATGCAAATGCAATCTTCGGCTCATAAAAAGTTTGATGTTTGAAATGGGTCTTCTAAACAGACTTTTCATACGTTTTATCATGAAACTGTAACTGCCATTTACGACCAAAGAAAGATTTTTTTAAAATTTTTTTAAACAAAATTCCTTTTGCAATGACCAGAGAAGACAGAATGAATGTCCCAAAGTGATCTAACGACAAATTTAAGTTTTCATTATGACTACAAAATACATAGTATTGCCATTTGGGAATTCTGAATTCTTGGGCGCAGCAAAGCTCTGTTATAACCTGAGGTAGGCATGAACTGTCAGTCTTGCAGATGAAACTTGTTTTTTACATTGCTTCAAGTGTGTCCAAAGCAACAAGTCAAATTGTGGTGTGAAGGTCTAAATGAAAAGAGCTATGCAGGCGTAGAAAGTGAGTATTGGATAGCCAACCAAAATGTAGGCCATTAAAATTAGGCCAAATAAAAAAAAATCCCGGTTTGTCATCTGCGCCCGCATTTCAAAGCGGCTGCCGCATTTACTTATTTTAATTTTTTAAAATATAGAAAAAGTATATGCAAAAAAATGTGTATTTTTGTTGATCTGCTCCGTAAGCTGTAGCAGAATGATTCGTTTGTTGTGCTTCCTGCGCTGCAGAAAAGTAAAAAACAATAAACTTCCTGACGCATTTACATTTTCAAGAAACTGGGAATATTTTTTATTTGGCCAAACAGAAATTACCCTGCAAGCAGAGATATCTCTTATATTTCAACAAAAAACGAGAGGAAAGGGATTTTTTGAAGACGCCGCCATCTAAAAATACTGGACTTACCAGTCTGGCTTGAAACTGGTTTAACGACTTTGTAGCCACGCAATTTGTCATTTGGTCAGACTACGGTGCTCGATTCCATGCGACTATATCATCCGCTGACTTTTCAAAATCACCTTCTCCCCAGCACGTGGGAATGACGTGAGTGGCGTCATGGAAACGGTCACGCATGTTCGACAGACATTCGAGCGGCTGTTCGCTGAAGTCTCTTTTCCTCTCGTTTTTTGTAAGGATCTGAGAAATCTCTTCTCGCAGTGTAAATAGAAATGTTTTGCATACAAGTTAAGGTTCGTTCTAATTTTGCTACTTTTTTGTAGCTTGAATTCCACGTTGTTGGCCGAATTATACAATTACAAAATAATGTCTTTTTGAAGTATTTATTTTTAATAGAAAAGCGGAAAGTGAAGTGCAGGATATTTTGAACTTTGTATAGAATTATGTATTTAAAAAAATAATTGGTAATGTGTAAGGAATGTTTCCGCTGGTTAAACTAGTATTTACTTGTTTTTAAAGGACGTTTTTAATCATTAGTGCCGCTAATGGCAGAAATGGGGAAGTTGTGAATTTATTGGATAGCATTTAAGTTCCAAAATGAAAATGAAAAAGGTGAACTTGAGAATGAAAATGTGGACAGTTAATGATATATACCGCCGAGAAAGTTACGGACGAATGGCAGACATTGCTTAAAAAACTGGGATCAAATCGGAGAAAATTTTATCCGAGCTAGAATTCTTGAGTGCCGAAAAATATGTATTGTAGAAAATGATAATAGACCAGTTTCGAATTCTAAATTGCCGCTCACTTCCTATGACAACGGATTCATTTGTACAGCCTTAGCCTCAACATGAAGTTAAATATTCCTAAACGCCAATGTAGTTTTACAATATTTACAACTGTGTTTATAGTTGGAGGTGTGACTTCTCGCTCTCTCTCACTAGTATTTTTGAAAATCTAAAACCAAAACGAGGCTAAGGCTGTACAAATTGAATCTGTTGCTACTGTAGTCAGCGGCAACTGAGAATGTGGAACTGGTCTATTGCCCATTCATGCAGTTTCTGAATGCTAGGAGCCGGTTCTTGAAAACCACGATGAACCTAACCCTGGGTTAAGATAAAATTCACAAGAGTAAGTTTTTCATAAGTAAAGCAATACTGTTACGTTTTACCCATAAAGCAAACATATTAAGCCCAAAATCCAAGCCCAAAGCAAATTATAGAAGATAGAAAACAAGAACTCGGTTTAATAAAAGGCGCCTTTTAAGCACTTGTTGCTACTGCAAGTAGACATGGAACGTGAAGAAATTATAGTTAGGAAAACCTTGTGAATCATGTTTAGAACGTTTTTATACTCATATCACTTATTCATATGATTGATTCCGAACGATTTTTCGAAGTTTTGCGGGCTTCCTGTGTTATTTTGTGACTTGCCTAGGCTTCCTGTTGTGGTGTTACGGACGATGACATAATGGATACTGTCTGTTGACGCAGTAGCCACAAAAATTAACCCTAGGTTAGCACGTATCGGTGTTTTAAGGAACCGGGCCCAGTTTTCACTAGATTGGCTGTTTCTTTGTAAGGATTTTCTAGCATCTGTTAAAATCATGTCAAGTTCAGATATAAAAATAAATTTGATCCCAGCTCTTTAAGTAGATACAGGGGTCCATTACTAGGAGCGTTCATCTTCCCTTATCCAACTTTACTTTAGCACCTTAGAGAACAAAGCTATGTTTAGCTTTCGATCTGCGCGTAATAAGATAGGCACTTAGACAATCCAGAGACAACCCAGCCAGAAAGAAGACAAAGATTTAACAATCTAATGAGAAGACAGACTAAAACATCCAGCAAATGAGATAACAGCGACTTAACAATCCAGCCAATGACAAAACAGAGACTTGACAATCCAGCTAGTGGGAAAACAGAGACTTTACAATCCAGCCAATGAGAAAACCGTGACTTGACAATTTAGCCAATGACAAAACAGACACTTGACAATCCAGCTAATGATAAAATAGAAACTTGACAATCCAGCCAATGACAAAACAGAAACTTGACAATCCAGCCAATCAGAAAACGGTGACTTGACATCTTGCCAATGACAAAACAGAGACTTGACAATCCAGCCAATCAGAAAACGGTGACTTGACATCTTGCCAATGACAAAACAGAGACTTGACAATCCATCCAGTGGGAAGTCGATGAATAATAAATTATTCGGTTTCATTCCTTGACGCTAAGCTGGATTAGTTCCGTACAAAGGATGTCATTAATTTGCATGGAATAATCCAGTTTAGCGTCAAGAAATCAAATGGAATGAGTCCGTTATTCCTGCTTTAAAACCGTTATTCCATTTTTCGGACTGTTGGTGATTATTTCGTGATTCATTATTCCAGAAAAATCAAACGATTATTACACTAATCTTTTCCACTACCACGTTGGGGGCTCTATACACCCAGCTAATTTGGATGCTTCTTAGTAATGGGCTCCCAGGATTTATTAACAAAGAATGACAAACGCATATACCACAGCCAGCAAATCAAAAATTGAGGCAGGCAAACAGAAGTCAACCGAGCGGTTTTAGAAAGAATATTTTATATTCATTGAATGGACAAATGTGACCATAATGGTTTTGGAAACAGAGATTTAAAAGTTCCCTTAAATTTAGATGCTAGTGGAGTAGAAAAACTCAAAGTTTGTACACAGTTATATTCTTAGGGAGAGTTAAAATGTATAGGTTATCTTAGAAATTTTTACAACGGATTTGTCTAGATGCCCATAAATAAAGAAAGAAAGAACTTTAACAACCTGGAGTTCTGCTATGTGTTCTCACCAACAACTACAACCTTTATTTTTACCTACAACATACTAACAAAAAAAAAACAAAAAAAACTGCAAACATGAGGTATCTCAGGGAAGTGGAAATCAATGTAAGGGCCCGTTTTCATGGAGTAGGGGGACGCCGGGTGGAGGAGGTACAGCTAGGGTCGCAAAATTATCCTCTTTACGTGCTGCGTGTTCAGGCTATTTTAATCTCTTCTCTGAGTGATTTTCCTTTCAATTTTATTCATCATAATTTTCACTCAAAATCATTCTTTTTTTCGACTGCTTTCCCCTATTATATCAAACGTTTACTTTAAATCAAAGGGATCCTTGCCGTACATATGTAAATGAAAATAACGCATAGTCAGTCTCTTAAGTTTTTTTATCAACTGTGAGTTTCTCTCGGGCTTTATCACAGATATCGGAGCTCCAGAGTCGTTATTACGATTCCTAAGACTTAAAGAAATTTACCGTAGGACACAAAGAGTCTAATCAGAGAGCATTCTTGAGATCTTACCATTGCGATTTGTTTGTTTTTTTTGACAGTTTTGAACTAGAGCTGAGGCAGAGCGAAACTTGGGAAACCGGTTTTTCACCTCTGCAAAATCGAATTTCATGCCAAAATCTGATTCATTGAGCGATTATCAGCATTAATCTTTTGCTAGTAAGAACAGACAACAACCACCTCCTTCGCAACTGACTTTTATAAAGTGGATATTATTTATTTATTCATTTATCAAGCTATAACAAGAACCTAGCTAGTTTTTATTTATATTAATTTATGTCTTTAGATTATAAGGATTTGTTATTTACACAACTTTGTTGACATCAATTGACATGAACACTATACATGATGAAAAATAAACTTGTTTTATTTTAGTTGGAGTGCCAAAAACACTTTTTCTATTTTACAGACGAGAAGGGACTGGGACGCAATGTACTAAACATGATGTATTTTTGTTACTAA
>JAOCPT020542743.1:0-11306 GCA_026546935.2 Palythoa grandiflora | reverse complement strand
GCTAACATGAAACCGAAGCTCGATGCACAAATCCGAGTGTGGACTAGTCACGAGTCAATATGGCGGCCTGCAAGCAGACGCCACTCGTGATATCTCGCCAAAGGCCGTCAATAAGAGCATTTCGTCTTTATACTAGAAGTAAAGTCATCTAGACGTCTTAGCCGTCTCTAGTATAAAAATGGCCAATATTCAACCAATCATGAGGCACAGCAAAAAAGACATGACATTTACAGTGCCATTTCATTAAAAAGTTACCGGTATTGACAGAAACTAAGTCCTATATACAAATGAATTTTTTAAAAACTTTATAATTCTTAAGTTCTTAAACTCGTTTGCAGTAATACATGCGGACTGGTAGTCTGTTTACAACATCGCGACTGGTTTTTGGTAGACGTCTATGAAACTCCGTTGACCAGTATTTTGCCCGGGTCTTTAGATTGCCTAGGAATTTGGGCAAAATACTGGTCGAAGGAGTTTCATTGAAACCCACCAAAAACGAGTTGCGACGTTGAAACAAACTGCCAGGCCGCATATATTACTGAAAACAGGTATAAAACGATTATAACAACGTGAACTAAAGAGTATGAAAAGAAACCGACCTCTTCTTAAAAAAAGCCGGAAACTATAGCGAAATTAAGCAAATTTTAAAACAAAACTCTTGAGCAACGACTGCTCCTGTTTTGTCTCTACCAACACTCAAGCTAAGTATAGCTGCAGTTAGCCAATCACAGCTCAAAGTAGCTGCAGTTAGCCAATCACAGCTCAAAGTAGCTGGAGTTAGACAAACACAGCTTAAAGTAGCTGCAGTTAGCCAATCACTGCTCAAAGTAGCTGCAGTTAGCCAATCACAGCTTAAAGTAGCTGCAGTTAGCCAATCACAGCTCAAAGTAGCTGCAGTTAGCCAATCACAGCTTAAAGTAGCTGTAGTTAGCCATTCACAGCTCAAAGTAACTGAACTTAGCCAATCACTTCTCAAAGTAACTGAACTTAGTCAATCTCTTCTCAAAGTAACTGCACTTAGCCAATCACTTCTCAAAGTAGCTGCAATCAGACAATCACAGATCATAGCCAAGACATTACAAAAACAAGACAGCTAGCGCTTTCTTTGACTCTCAAACGAAATACATCTTATTAAATAGCTGATGGAAGATAAAGCAAATGTAATTTTTTTTCAGTTCCAAATTCTCCGCGAAATTGCTCACTTGTCGCCTTGGGTGAAAACACGGTTAGGCTACGCTGGGAAACGGAAGACATTTCCAATGTAACAAGCTATAAAATTGAACGAAAACTCTTAAATGATCGAAATTGGGAAGAAATCTGCGAAGTGGAAGAAAATGAAATTTCTACTAATAACTTAAACCCTTTTAAAACATACGAATTTCGAGTAAAGGCAATCAACAGCAACGGAGAAAGCAAAGCATCAGATTCTTTAATTGGTAAGATTAAGTTTATTTAAAACATGTCCAACTAAAGGAGACGGAGGGGGTAAAGGCGGCTGTCCAACAATATAAATCTTTAGGTGCATTTCTTTGAGAAAAATCCTAATCCGGTTCCGAATCCAAAAAGGGATTCTTTGTTTCTTTGGTAAAATCCAAAAAGGAATTATAAATCTAATGAATCCGCTTGCGACTAGGATTCAATGGAGTAATACGAATCCGGATTCTTAGGATTCACGACTTTTGTTGTGTTTCTTTGGGAAAGGATTCGAAAATAGGCCTTGTGATAAGCGGTCTTCGCGCCAAAATACTGTCTGGACCTGTCTGCTGTCTAGCTGGAAAAAATCCCTTTTTGATTTTTCGTTTCTTTCTCACAAAAGAATCCGCGATTAACCCCTTTTTGGATTTTTGTTACTTTGGAAAAAAAGAATCAGTGTAGCGTTTTGTCTGTATCAGCAGCTCACATTTGATAATCCTCTGTTTATAGCTCAAGCCAAGCGATTTGTTTTATCATTTCGATAGTTTGAATTTGCCGCGCGCCGCCATCTTGAAATGTGACATTTTACGGTTGTAGTGCCAGACTCTCTCTCGTTCATTGCTATTGTTTTAATTCAGAGTGGAACCTGGCGCTGTAACCGTATTACGTCACATTTAAAGATGGCGGCCCGCGGGAAATCCCAACTATGGACTGAAATGATCAAAACGAATCGCTTGGCTTGAGCTATATACAGAGAACTCTCAAATGTGAGCTGCTGATATGGACACAAGGTAAAGAAAAGTCTTATTTAAGATTAATGTTGTTGGACAGTCGATGATCCCTGTCACCGATTCAGCCCCAGGCAGTTTATCAACATCTAACTTCCCCTTACATTATTCAAACAAAATAATATAACTGGTAATGAAAAAAACGGAATCGATCAAAGTGAAGTGGAGGTTGAAAAGCCAAATTCTTCCAAGTTGCTTATATGGAAAGTATGGTGCTGGGTTGGGAGAATTAACCAACACGTCATTTGTCTTGCTTGGGGCTTAAAGGGTCAAGAGGTGGATTAACCTGGATTAAATCTTACCCATCTCCAGATGTAAATTCAACCTGGGTTATACTTAACTCATCTGTTGAAGAATGGGGTTCTTATGTTTACACAAACAAGAGAAAAACGAAAACAGTTGAAATAAAAATATAAGAATACAAAGAATAAACATATCAATACTGGTGTCCGAATGCGCATATAAAACTTACACGAGTTCGCACGCAATTTTAGCCTTGTGAACAAAGTTGGGTCAAACCTGGGTTAAATATATCATCGGTCGAACCTTGGTTAGTTTGTGCTGTGTGTACCGTGTGAAAAGGACTTAATCAATACCCGCTCAGGGTAAAATACCCGCTCAGGGCAAAATACCCGCTCAGGGTAAAATACCCGCTCAGGGCAAAATACCAATTTTTTACGATGTGTACGTTGAAAGATAGAAAATATATTATTTTCGATTTTTCACTGGACTTATCTTTATTGGTAATTTATATGTACGAAACATCGTTAAGATGAAATGAGGTTATGAGGCTTGAGACGTGCTTAGTGAAGAATGTATTCGGCCCCAGGGATACTCAGTAATCTGCTGCGTCGCCGACGTGGTGGTCCGTGATAGTGTTGTGGTTAGCACGCCTGACTAGAAAACAAGGAGACCTGGTTTCGATTCATGTTTGGGACAAAAAAAAAAACATTTTTTCCGATGAGTGCGTTGAAAAGATAAAAAAAATGTATTTATTTCCATATTTCACTAAATTTGATTTTTGGTATTGTCTTTTATGTTTCTGATTTCAAAACCTGTTAATATAGAACAAAAAAATATGTGCTTAACAGTATTCAGGTGCCCTTCAAGTCCCAGTTTAAAGATCTGTTCAGTTACGAAGGGGAACAGCGTGTACCTAGAATGGTCGAGACCTGCCGAAGTTGGAGAGGCTGGTATCAGCGAATACAATATTCAGTGGCAGTTGAAAGGAGAGAATGAGTGGTGTTCCAAAGATGTGACCACCATTAACACTACCATTAATGGCCTAAGAGACGGTGCATATTACCTGTTTCGAGTACGTGCAAAGACGCAACGAGGATATGGAGAATGGAGTGACGTCAAGGAAGAAAAAACCTTAGAAAACAATAAAGGTACTTTTGTGTTGTTACGTGATATCATCAATATAGAGATAAGAAACTAAAGCTTGTTTTTATTACACGAAGTTTCGGTGCCTTCATAATGCCATTGTCAAATGAAATCTAAGTTTAAATCGATTGAACTTGCATAGATGAATAGCTTGCAACAAAAGGTATTGTTATGTAAAGAGCTTAGCCTTTATAGAATCGCTTTGTACATTTAGAGTGGGCGATTTATCTCTAAAGAATAACATTTCAAGAATCAAACAGTCAAACTTGTTTTTACATTTTTTAAGATCTTAAACTGGTCACTGATGTTATTTGGTATAAAACCATGTTCGTTTTTGAAATGGTTATAGATACTATAATTAGTTTTATACACGAGTAGTAGTAGTAGTAGTAGTAGTAGTAGTAGTAGCAGTTGTAAGTAGTATCAGTCGTAGCAAGTAGCATTAGTAATAATAAGTGCTAGAGTTCGAGCTACAAGGAGAAAGGACTTGAGAGATCCCTGGGCATTGGCTATTACTCGCTGTCTTAAGGATATTCAACGTCATAGTATCTGCCAGTGCTATAAGCAACTTTTTAAAATAATAATAATAATAATAATAATAATAATAATAATAATAACAGTAGTAGTAGCAGTAGTGGTGGTAGTAGAATTATCATTTCATAATTCATATTATTGTTTTAATTTCAGTGGTCTCAAAAGATTATAGCCTATTGCTTCTTGGCAGTGAGTCACCAATTCTGGAAGTACCAGGCACTCTCTGCGTACGGATAATTGAAGGAAGACAATGTGTCTATATTTTGAGACATTTTTGTGAAGAGACTGATAAGAGATTCGAAGTTCAGTGGAAAAAGTTGGCAGATGAATATTGGCAAACAACAGATAGCTTTTATGCTGATTACATCATTGGTGGCTTGCAAGCTGGGGCAAGATACATCTTTCGGGCGAGAGTGGAGTTTAATCCAGGTTCTTATTCAAAGTGGAGCAACAAAAGAGAACTGGCTATCATGGTAAGTAATTACTGTATCTTATCTCAATGAAAATCTGTTGATCATTACTATCATCACCACTACCGTTGCCACTACTACCACAGCTACCACCATCACCACTACCATCCCACCACTACTACTATCACTATTGCCAGCACCACTGCTACCTTTACCACTAATATCACCTCTATAACCACCACCACTATCACCACCATCACCATTGCCAGCACCACTACAAACACTACCATCATCACCATTACCACCACTACTACCATCACTATTACCATCACTATTACCAGCATCATTTTCAACAGCACTGCTACCTCTATCACCACTACTACCATCAGCACTACCACCATCGTCATCAGTACTACCATCACTACTAATATCAACCACAGATCATTATATTTCTTCTTGTTTCTTATTTAATGGAACTTCAGCCAAAACCGCAGCCGTTGTGGCAACTGCAGCAGCAGCGTCCACAGCATCTGCTACTGCAAAACCAACTACAGCCGCCACAGGAACTTCTATGGGACCCGGAACCGCAACCGCGACAACTGTCACAGCTACCAGAACAGCGAAGTGGAAGTAACCGAGAATGTTGCACAATACTTTAAGATAAATAATAAAATAGCCTTAACGTCTCTGCTAAGACTGGGGAATTTCTCTACGAACTCAAGTGGTTTGCAGTGGTAATTGGCTCCGTTCGTGTGGTATTTATACACATTATGTTTGTGTTATGTTGCTGATATTGAGTCCGATCTGCTTAGAATGTCCATTTTATCCTAACGATGGTAGCGCCTGACTAAAAACAAGCTTGATCATGAATCAGCAAAGTTCAAAACTTCTAAACAGGAAAGAAGGATCCACTGGAGCCCTCTTCGTTTATTTGATGCGTTGATGACTACAGGAAACAGAATTGGAGAAAGGATTCAGTTTTCACTTACACTGGATTCCGCTGGAAATCAATCAGACAGTGAGTTGTCCATAAAACTTCTCTATGAGATTATTGATCTTCCGAGGGACTTCACATCATTGTAGGATTTTCCACAGAATTGAAGAAAAGATACAGTTTTCACTTACATCGGAGTCCACTGGAACTCACCAGACATTGTACTCGACTTTCTCTCTCGTCCGAAAAAAACAAGAGAGACGTTAATGAATCCTTCAAAACAATTTTATTGAAACGACGCGTCGATGAGTGGAAAGAAATGGCACATTGACCTGGAGCAAACAACTAACTGGCCTGATTTGATGTCACGGAACGCATTACATCCTGAGCATATTAAATCAACGTTATTTTTCATAATAGCTTTAATGTGTCAATAAAGCAAGGAGGAGAAGTTTTATACTATTTGTCAGTAAGGGATTGTGACGTATAAGATCAAAACTTCAAGTCTGAATGTCAACATTTTTAATGTACCCTTTCAGAAGGGGGGAAGAGAAAATTCCTGTGAAAATGTCGAGTTGTATTTATGAAAAATTAACACAAGGTATAGCTTCTCCCCTAACAAAACAAAAGTTTGCAATGTAACAGCGTTAAAAACCCTCTCTGTTGTATTTTTTTTAAAGTTTTTCAATAAATTCTGAAACATATTTTGGAAATTGTCAGTTATAAGTTGTTTCACTATGGCAAACTTACTTGACAATTGCAGGAGTTGGTCATATGCCTGGATACCACATAGCAACACGCAGCTGCTGAACAAGTTAACCAGTGCTTCACGCTTTTTTTTATAAGAACAACTTTATAAGAACGAGTCTCAAATTTGCCAAAATTTAAGAACAAGCTCAGGCTGAGGTAGTTCGCCTCTAAATTCAGCCGTACAATATATGTATGCATGGCGCAAGGTGTTTCACTTTCCAATACCCCGGCTGTTTTATCTTGTTTTTTCTTCACTAAAATAAGAATAAATTAAGAACAAATTGAGGCTGAAATCGCCAAAAAATTAAGAACAATGAACCTCGGCAAATTTTACTGGTTCTTATAAAAAAGCGTGTATCGCATTTCATTTGATTACAAAAAACCAGGTTGATTTTTTTTTCTAGATTTTGGTGGTTTCTTGTTGCAAATCAACTTAAAAAACTTCGATGATTCTCTAAACACTCATCGTTTCGCTCTGCTTCTTTCCACACGTGAAAGCACAGGCAGCCCAAGCTCAATTAAAAATTAAAAATTAAATTAGAAGTTCCAGGTTTTCGGAAAACTTGAACATTAAAATATTTTTTTAAAGCCCAGCAAATCAAAGTTCCAATCCTTTTTATGAAAAGAGTTTTAGAAACATATGTGCTCAAGCCACTGCCGTGGTTGGAAGGAGTTAGCTGCAAGAAGAATGTTTAAGAAGACTGATTTGACTCGGAGTTGTCGGAAATTACTATTCTACTGTTAACTGGAGAACATGAGATTTCAAAAGAATGAAAATCAAACAAATCTTTAAGTCACAGTCAGTGAGTAAATATTTTGACCGTCTATTAGCTATCTCAATTTACTTCCGACCAAACGAGCAGCGCGCAAAGCTAGAGCCACCAGCACCGACAGCTTAACATACACCCACTTCTGCCCAAGGGGATTCCGCACCCGGATCGGACTCATCAACCACCTCCGGGTACACCCGCAGCAGCCAAATAACAGACTAAATGTCAGGATCATCTTCGACTACGAAGGACGAACATCAATTGACTTCAAACGACTGATAATAAACGCAATGCGATTATCTTGTATTTATGTCACATTTCTACTGTGTTACAAATATTTTTTACAAACTTAAAATACAAGAAAATGTTGTTTAAACAACTGAAAATAACTACCTAATTTAAACGGAAACAACCTCTGTTTCGCCATTAATCATATTACAACCTTGTCTGTGCATAAAAAAGAATAATATTTATCTTTTGTTATTACAAACGAGCCAGGCATTCTGGCCAGCAAGTCACAGAGGTTCGCGAGAAAACTTGTGGCTTTTTCTCTTAGTAATCTGGATTTTTAGCCTTAGGGATAAACAGCTGCAAAATAGGGTTAGTTTAGGGTTTTTATGTACAAAAATATCGTACCATGTTTTTCCCAAAATGCCCGAATTGCGAAAGATGTGGCTTATAAAAATTAAAAGAGAGGAAAACAAGCAATTCAAGGTATATATATATCTGACTTTATTATTAAAATGCTGAGTGAACTGACTGCATTTCTCCAAAAAGAAAGAGATTTTTGAGACATTTATCATTATTCAATCTAATTATACTTGTAAATTTTTGTGCGATTTGAAAGTTTGATGTGCTACAGTACAGTACGCAGAATTTCAAAGGGCAATCAAACCAAGTTGATTTAGAATGAATCAAGTTTAAATGTTTTAACCGCAATATTAAGCTATATTTATGCTAAATTTCATTCATGTCATAAATCTTACGGTGAAATAATAGTTTCGTGGTATTTTTGGAATACTCGTGAATTTTATCCTTTGCTAACTATGAGAACTTGTTTACAGTAATTTTCACTAATTAATGTACATAGTGCAGGTTTGGATGAAAGTTAAGTTTCTTTATTGACTGTGAAATGAAAATGTTTCCTAAAATATTTAAAGCTGTGCTTTCTAAAAAATAGTTGCAAAATATGGTTTTCAATATAGATCGAATTCGATTTATTTTTGGAAATATGGCGAATTCAAATGGATATGCAAGGAAATGGTTGGGACTTGTAGTGGCATTGCTTTTTTACGAGTAGAATAAATGCATTTGTTCAAATTCAGTGTGGTCTGGAGTGCATGTTCGGTTCATACAGTTTTCTAAATCCCGTAACTCGTCGTAAGGTGTTTCTTCACAGGAAACCCATACAATCTTAGAGAGTTGAATAAATGAATAAAAAAATATATTTTACTTACATGAGGTGTTGTTGGTGTCGTCTTTGACATTCAGTTGCGATTTCAAGCCATTTTAGCGATTTTTACAGATTTTCCCATTCCCATAAAAATAATAATTTAATTGTTGTACATGCTGGGGTTTAACCAAGGGAGGGTTCCAGAGGTTCTGAGACTACCCTTCCTCATTCAAAATACTGTTAACTTACAACTTACTACAAATTTGACCAGTTCCTAGCTAGATCTGTTTGGAAGTATCCCCTTTAACAGATTTTAAGCCAACTTAAGGGAATACTGGCTAACAGCCAGATATATTACAATATAATTATTTTACCACCAAAATGTAAAATGGCAATCTCATGACACATATATATTCAATAACATGTTTTATTACACAAACTCAAGGTAATTAATTTAAATTGGATGGGAAAGATGGGAGGTAATGTGAATAGTTTGTATAGTTTCAGCCATTTTCCCAAAATTGTGTTCAAAATACAGTACAATAATATATTCTTGTACAGAGTAAAGATTAGCAGTAAACATGAACAAACTGGAGATTATTTTTTGGTGGTAGTGTATAAATTATAAGCTAATTATGACAGCTTTATAGCCACTGGAATAATGTGCTCTTGGTAAAATTTTACTAAGTAACTCATCATTTGCTCCCAAAAGTTTTCATCGAATACAATTCGCTGTATAAGCAAACCCTTTTTGGTGTATACAACAAAGTCACACCAATCCACACCACAAATACCCATTTGACCCTGTACTTGGAAAAAATATATATGTTCCTTTTTCAAATAAGGTTTTCCATTAATTAATTCACAATAAAAATCTGGTTCTGCACAAGCATTCCTTGGTGTTACCATTCTGTAGGAGTAGGGGCATTTGACTTCCAGTAGCCCAGCTCCATACACACTGTCAAGAACTTTACCATCTGGTGATCCACCAGCCCAAGGCATGTTTGGATTGACTACAAGCCCTGATGGAAAAACTGAGACAGAGTTCCCACTACTACCCATGTATTCAGTATACTGTTTGAGTGCATTAGCTTCATTGTCTAATCCATATCGGACAGCAGGAACATGTGAAATGTCCCTTGATTTAATGATATTATTTTCTACAAATTTAGAGTGATTTAAATTTGCCTTACGTTTGTAAACTAAACCAAAGTTGCTACATGTTAACCTGTTCTTTCTTGCTTCAAACCATTTAGTGTTGTTGCTTTGACCCCTAGTTTCTATCTCTAACCTGATTGCCTGATCTGCAGTCAACTGAAGTGTAGAAATAAATTTGTAATCATCTTGAGTTAAGGGCTGATTAATATTAAATAATGGCACTGTACCAAATGGAAAATCAGGGTACACTTTAGGTATCAAAGTAGGAGAAACAACTTTACCACTAGATATATCACAGATGACATCAAAATTGCCTTCAGTAAGTGATAAGTGTGAGCTTAGCACACTGCCCATTGGTACCAAACATTGAAGTTTAGTGGGTATTGTTGGTGGAGTGTCAGTAGGCACACTACACAAGCCCAATGTTGGATTAATGCATTTTAGTGTACTCTGTAATTTAGCAAGACCATCTGTGTTACGCACATTAGGAGCACGAGCTTCATACAGAGAGGACTGAACTCCTCGGGGTTGTTCCTTTGAGTAAACTGGACCCCCCAAAACAGTACAACCCATTATTGGCTCAGAGGATATACCTTGTGTTCTTGGCTTATGCCACTGTTGTGGGTTATCAGTACATGTACCTACCACTGGGAAAGTTGCCAAATTCATTTTGAGGCAGTGATCTACTAAATATAATAGGCCAATGGTATGGTTACAGTAACCTGCTCAGCCAGCAATACAGGAACAACTTGATGTTAAAACGTCTCCAGAATCAGACTTGAGAGACACTGTAATAGAATGAGGTGCCTCACTTTTACGCTGTGATCTATAGCATTTCCCTTTAATACTGCAACAACCATCATGTGTATTGCAAGTAACATTATGAACATAATTTTCAAAAAAAAATTTATAACCTTTACTCAGTGGTCTTTCGATATAGCTTTCACTGCTTTTACTAGGGGCATTCGAAAATAATTTCCCAGATTTTTTTGCATGTTCAAGTATTTTAACATACGAAAATGACTTGGGTATATTAGTTAACGATGTTGTCCAGCCATCAGATGGGAGCTGCGACTCAGACTGGGTGGATGTACTACTATTTTGTCCTTCTCGGCTGCACTTTTGGCATTTTGATTTCAGCTGTCTGGTGTAGCACAGGCCAAGGTCAGGATCAACAATCTGGTGGTTTTGCCCACTACTGTCTATCTGACGAACCCTAGAATACATGTGAACTCATTAGAGGGGTATAAAACTTTTTCGTTATCTTCGTCTCATTATTAATTGATAACTTGCTTTTGTTTACAATTTTATCCTGGGTCAGAGTTAACTGAGCTTGTAGTTGTCAGGGTAGCCACGGTCCTTGAAAATCCTGGAAAGTCCTTTAATTTGGTCGCAGTCCTTGAAAATCCTGGAATGAGCCAAAAACTTCTTTCTTTACTTTCAAAATTAGTAAAAATATTTTTAATGTGACAACGTTGTAAAACCAAAACCGCGATTCCTAAAGGCTCGATTTTTATCCAGAAACAAATCTTCTAAAGCCTGTTAATATAGCATATGTATTGTTGAACTGATTTTTTGAAAAAAACGTGTAAAGTATTCAAGTTTTTTTTATTTATCGAGCAGGTCATGAATTTGCTTGAAAATATCCTGGAAAGTCCTGGAAAAGTCCTTGAATTTCACATTCAGTAAATATTGGCAACCCTGAGTTGTTAACTTTGTTATAAAAAGCTTACCTGACGATCAGTTCTGCTCGCGTTGCATTTGCTTTAA
>JAOCPT020542742.1:0-19353 GCA_026546935.2 Palythoa grandiflora | reverse complement strand
ATTTCCGAAGCTTTTTCAAATACGTAGGCATGGGATAAATTATGCAATGCTTTCTCGTGGTAAATGTTTATATAATACACAAAATAATACATAGTCGCTTGGAGATATGGAAATTATTTTCTTGTGTTCAAATTGAACATCTCACTCGTTCGTTGCACTCACTCGTGGGATACCAATTTGAACACTCAAAAATAAATTCCATATCTCCGCGCGCCTATGTATCATTCTCTATATCATGCGCTGCTCATTTGAACAAAATGTAAAATGGATGGAAACCTGTTTGTTTACTCGTAAGATTTCTGAACTTTCCAAAACCATCAAAATATGTCCTATTCGAATGTTTTCATTACATTAAATGTAAGAAGGGCCTATATAACTTCTGAAACTTTTGAACTTCTCAAAATCACCAGTGTGAAATATCCCGTTCGTATATACGCTCTTTTTAAATGTAACAATACGTTAAACCTCCGGACTTTCAAAATATTCAACGACTGAATCTGGTGTTGGTTCGTGCTCGCTATCTAAGTTTAGTAACAAAGGAAAAACTTTCCCAAGTCGTCATTAAAATGTCTCGTTAGCATTAATATTCATTAACCAAGTGTATATGATAGCAAAGAAAACACTCCCTGTTTACATGACTGCTGCTGAGCTTCCCATAATCCTCGACAAAATATGTTTGGACTGTGCATATATTTGGCAAAACTATTAATGGACAGGCGTTAAAACATTGCTATTCGTTTCAAAACCTTAACATTGGCAGATCTGTAGCATTGTTATGTCAAAATGAGGGAATCTTGTAGCAAATATTAAGATTTCAGTCCAACTCATCTGGTTTGTTTTTTCAAATTAGTGGTGCGGAAATTGTCATAGAGAATGTTTGTTATCGAGCGTTACAGATATCATCTAAAAATATATTAAATAGATAAAATGAAAAATATCAAAGAGATGAAGAAATCAATAGTTGCTTAGTTGTAATCGGCGTTTTTTTCTTTTAATGTTATCTATCTGTGTTCATGATCCTTAAATTATTTTGTGCCAATCGAAATGTTGCGGGCCAGTTCAGTTGCCTTCCACTCATCCGATAACTTTAGCATGATTTTAATTTTTCGTGCTAAAATTGTAAAACCAGCTTTTTAGTTCGGAAAGCCATTCCCTTCAAAGTTCACTTAATATAGCTAAGGCATATGATAATATCAGCTTTAAACTTTTTCTCTCATAATATGAAATTACGCAAGCAGAAGCGACTGTTCTTGCGATAATGTCGTTCTTGTAATATTTTGCAATTATATAATAGCACATTTTACAATTTCACTGATGTTAACATTGTTGTTAGGAATATTAATCTCTTATTCCTTTTGGAATTGAAATAGCCAAATAGCAGTTAAGAACGGCTTGTTAAAGCTGAAGAATTAGTTGGTGCAAGTTTAACTTTCGAAGTTCTGAACAAATTCAAATTGCCGAGACCGACAAATGAAATGTCTTCTTTACTTTCCCATTCTTTCGCAATTACCATTTGCATTCGTACTATAAACTCAACTAATAAATGTTGCTGCTTTTGGTGAATATCTCGTTGAATAATTGCGTTATTTCAAAAATCATTGTCAGATTTACAGTGTGTTATTTTGGCTTTTCTTGTGCCACACTTTTAAGGCTGAATGTTCTGGACTAATTGAAACTGTAAGATTTCTTGCATGTCATTCACTGATAACTTTCTCTGCCCAATAAAACGACGCCTTTTCTCCATGCACAAATATATGAATTAAATTTTAGGAATCATAAATTTGAATACTCAGAAATGATAATCGGTAGACATAATGGCCGTTTATAACGGCGGTGAAAGTAAGCCTTCCTTTCAAAGGAAATAGATTTGCTGACCTCAATCAAGGATTTATGAACAATTTTGTTTAGATTCATCTCTTTGACTTCGTCTAGTTGTTCAGTTTCACTAAGATTAATTGCTTTTGTTTTCCTAACTTCCTGTAGCAGAGAAGTCAATGATTTTCGCTTCATAAGCTTTTCCGGGATGTACTTTGCCAAACTGATTTCAAACAAATTGATTTGCAGGAAATTAAAGGGCGATTATTTTTTAATGATGATTTTTAGAAAGGAAACTAGTGCTTTGACTTTTGAAGGATTTTCAATACAACCTCAATAACCAGCTTGATCAATGGACGCCTTTTTTAAATTTGGGACTAAATTTTCGTCTTATACTTTGAGGCTGCATGCATTGAGTTTTAAATAAAATGTAGCCAAGTTTTAAATCTTGTCTGTTATTTTTTGTAAACTAGGTTTCCTAACATGTTTCCTTGCAGGTTCTCTGTAATCTCTAAAAAATTTTAGGATTGTCAAAACTGTTTCTCTAAAGATGGTGGAATCGACCATTCCATTGCGAAACGAAACAATTTTTCTAAATATCAACCTGCTACTGGGGATCGTACTCTCGAGCCGTACAGTATTCGTCTCTTGTACAACAAACATCAACCTGTGTATTATAAATGTGCGCGATTTTCATCTTTAATCCAAACTGCTCTGAAAGTTTTATCTGTGTCTAGATGTAAAACTTTAACAACAATACAAGCAGTGCTAAAAAAAACTCCCTTTGAGTTAAGCGATGCTGAATGTCTTTTCATGGGCTAAATGAACAGAATAGCCCGTAAATAGATTCATTTACATTTACAGCAAAATCCTGAAATTAGGGTGTGTCTGTGGAATAAAAAGGATGCGTAGGTATTATTTTGTAAAGCATATCAGAAATGATATATAGGATTGCAACGTAAACTAATTTGCGCGTCACACCGAGAACATTTTCCAGAACAGTACAGATTTATTCAATCCAGAATAGTTAACACTCACTCAATGCCAGAACATTGTCAAAATATATTAACACTCATGAATTCATGACAGTGCCATCAAATCTCGATGTTGCAAAAAAAAACACATAGTTTAATGGTTTCGCTGAACTGTTTAGTGGAGTGATTGAAAGACATCCGTTTCGTCTACTAAACTCGTTTTTCAAGCGCCTTACGGGAACCACTTTGTTGTCTTGCTGTTTATGGTCACTAATTAGGGTCATTTTGTCTGCTTTATACACTTGGGGTACATATAACATAGACCTAAGATTCAAGTACTGAAAAAATGTGTTCAAAATTAATGACGATATATTTTACGATATATTTGGGACTGTTTGTTTGCCACTTCTGACAAAAGACATACGTAGCCAGCACTTAACTGCCATCGTGTCTCAAATTTCCTGAAACTTCGCATTTTTAATGAGTGAAAAGCTTTTTAACTTCCTCTGCAGGACGTTATTAAAATTATAATATTTCGAAGACCTTGCCTTCTTCCTACTTTGTTTTGAAAGAATTTGCTGAAAGAAAATTGCCGACGAAAACACCTTTAAAGAATCGATTGTTTGCGAGTCGGTGTTAAAATTTGCTTTAATAGTGTACTCATAGACGTACGACGAGAAATAACGAAAATGTTAAGATACAAATCATTGTAAACTTTACGACATTTAAAAATATTTGTGTAAACTGTTCTGCGAAAGAAGAAGTTTAATTTACACTCGGCGTTCAGTCAGCTAACTGAAAGGTTGTCGAATTATTATAATTCTTAAGTTAGATATTTTTGTTTAAATGACTGTGAATTGATTGTAAATGTTCACTTTTTGGGAACCACTTTTACGAACAAAAGAGGGAGAAACGTTCTGCCATGTAACATTGCGCTTTTATTCACAATCTTTTCTGATCTTCATTTTAAAAGGATTCTAGTTTTAATAAAAATAAAACAGATATTTTATATTAAAGTCGAAATGTGCTTCAATATTGAAAGTGGCATTGTCTTTTTAAAAGTTTTAACGTTTCAATTTAACTAACTGAATGGAAGATATAGTCACATTTGGCAAATTAATACATATAGAGAAATCGCAATTCGTTACAACTAGCAATTCACTTGTAATTTTCCGTTATATTTTGTGAAATATGGCGCAGATTTTTGAAATCTAAAGAAATTTAAAAATGCACTGCTTTCATTGAATAGTCTTACAAAGCTTCTCGTTGCTGAATAAAACAATATTTGTGAGAAAACAGTAATTACTCGATTCACAAAAAAATGTTTTTATCTGGCCCTGCTGCGAACTGCTTGAAATAGAATATTTCAACCTTGAAATCTGTTTGTCTGTTTTTCTTGTCCTGAGCTAAGTTCTCCAGGTCAAGAAACAAAAACAAAATACAGAATTGGTGTATTGTGTAGTATGCTAACTGCGACTACATCTGAAAGCTAAGAATGGAATTTTAAGCAGTTATTGCTGTCTTATGTCGATTTTTTTTTCATTGAGAGGCCGCTGAAATAAATCAACAAAATCCTCATATTGCAAAATAATTGTTTAAACAAGGTCAGCTAGCGGCGAATTAATACTTCTCGCGGCTTGTATAATGTTATTATACCTTTTCCTCATAGCAGGGGTTTTAAGATACACATATACATTAACATTTATTCATAATATTGTATCTCTCATAGACAGACAAGCTTTTAGGCTGTAAAGTGGATATTTAAGGTTGCCATCAACTCAGACTTTTTATTTTGCAAGCTTTGGGTGAATTTTACGCTCTTTTACAAATTATATTTTTATTAGCTTGCTCGCAAGTAATTTTGCACCTGTTGCTGTTACTGTTAGTCTTTAATTTTTGACAGCAATTGTTTTTCTTTTTTGTAAACCATCCTTCATGCATGTGTTGGAAGATGAATCTAACGAATTTTATTGAAATGTTATGTACGTATAAAGTTTGGGGCGATTCGATAAAGACTACGTTTTCAAACCACCATAGTGAAAAATAACAAAAAAATTTGTGCAAAAAAACCTATTTTAATTTACAAAATACTAAGTACTAGCAAGAAAAGATTTGCTCTTTCTTTAATACCGCTTGAAAATTTTCCTTGTTGATATTTCAAGTAATGTTCACTAAAGAAGTTCTTTGTGTATTTGAGGATTGAGAGCATTTATTTTATTTAGAATGGTTTTAACGATATTGTTATGAATACTGTAACAGACTTGTGTTTGGTCTTGTCAAACAAGAAATTCATTCTATACGCCTCTCTTTTCTTTAATTATACGCGTTTTGATTCAACTGAATTTCTATATCGTTTATCTTTGTAACTAGTTACATAAATTAATCTAAAGTTATAAATCCTTTTGTGCTTAAAGCGCAGTTTGTTTGTCTGATAAGGAGCTCAACAGCCTTTTTCGCAGAAAGTTCTTCCGATGTTGCAAAACACAGGACGCAGTATTCTTTCGCATAAAGATTTCTAGTAGCGAGTTGTAGTAGTAGTTGCATGTTCTGTAGTAGATATTGTATATTGCAGGATTAGATATGAATGAAATATTACAAAAGTGTCTTTTTTACTTAGAGAAGAAACTTTTAACTATGTGTATACACGACATAAAATAATACAGTATCTGATTAATCACCTTTTTTACATACATGTTATTGTTGCTCGCGTTATGAGCTACTTTGTGTGTATACTTTTGTGTCTTCGTAGGTCAACTTTACGGTAAAAAGTGTCTTGTTTAACGTAGAGAAGAAACTTTAAACTCTGTGTATACACGACATAAAATATTAGAGTATCAGATTGATCGCCTTTTTAATCTACATGTTATTGTTGCTCTCGTTATGAGCTTCTTCGTGTGTGTATGCATGCCTTCGAAGGTCAACCTTACGGTAGAAAGCGCGCTTGCAAACAAGACAAGAAAATGGCTTGAATCCCGAATGTTTTCTGCTGTGTGTGATGAGATTTGATGACTGACTGAACGCTTTCCCGCACTCCACACATTTGTGGGGTTTTTCTCCAGTGTGAATATAAGTGTGCTTTTTCATGTCCGATTTCTGGTGAAAGCGCTTACCGCAGTATTCACATGGAAAAGGGCGAGTGTCCGAGTGGATGAGCATGTGTGTTGAAAGCGTTGATGAACGCTTAAAAGTCTTGGAACACTCCTTACACTGAAAAATCTTCTCGTTGGTGTGAATGTTTTTGTGCTGCTCAAGGCTAACCGAGTGACCGAATGTTTTCCCACACAAATCGCATGCATACGGCCTTCTTCCTGAGTGGGATCTACGAACGTGGACTTCCAACCCATGCGGTGTACCAAAGACTTTCTTGCATTTAAGGCAACCGAATGTTTCTTCGGAGTGATTACCGGGAAGTTTCTTTTTTGATAATATATCATTAACCTGTAACTTCTCTTCTGGAACACGCGCAGATAATCTCACCAAATGCGTTTCGGGATCGTCCCGCGAGGTTGGTAGACCAGATGGATAAGAACTTGAGAGATGCGTTGGCGGCCAAAAAGGCAGCGCAAACGCCGCGCCGGCGGGAAAATGGGGAGCTCCTTGACAAGATACACGCACATATGGCGTTGATAGAATATTAGGATTGTAGATCTGGCCATAAAAGGTAGAGAATCCCATCCTATCATCTGAAAGTGACAATCAAAAATCATCGTTAATAATCAATTAGCCCAAACTTATTAAAATGACGTGCTTTTTAAGTACAGCTTTCATTAAAAAGGTGTGTTTTTGAGCGTGCTCGCTCAAATACTTCGTGACAAAGGAAATTAATTCTCACCCAACTGCAAACACTTGTTTTCTTCGCTTTAAAACGCAGTGTTTGCTAACATCGCAATATTTCAATATATAAACCGACTTAGTGAAGTCAATAAAGTGGCTCTTGATACTTAAGAAAAGATCCTTTGTCGATTATTCTAAAAGAACTTACTCTAAATTTAACATTCGTATTTAGGACTTATTCCCTAATTTCGAAGCTTTTTCATCTATAAGAGAGAACAAAAAAGCTGACAGACTTCGTGTTTCATGGTTTTTATGTGTACTCTTTAAGCTACAAATTTTAATTTACAGTTCATAGACAAAGCGACAAAAATCAACATAGCGAAAATCGTTGAGCGAAGCGCTAACTTGGTTTCCTCTTCTTTTGCCGACTTTCCTTTCTTTTGTAAGTCTTCAATTTAACCTTTTTCAATTAGATTTCATTGAAAATAACCAGGAGGAGGATCATAGAGGGTTGGTTTTTATATTTAAGGCAACATACGGAAAGCGAATTCTTTATTTGAACAATAAAACATCAGCGAGTTAAACATTTCTCTTTGTGGTATTGTTAAAGTTTTCTTCGGCTTAATTAATTTTTATTTACATGCCACTGTTTTGCGGGCTTAATCTTTGAGCAAGAATAACGAAGGAGTGAGAGATTTCGTTTGCATTATTGGCAATAACGAAATCGCACTGGGTTTTCATTGCTTGTTTTGGGATTTGTTTGTATACTGAAGAATTGTTCTGCACACAATCCACAGAAAAAAAACCTCTATTTACACTTCAGTCTATTGGGAACCGGATCATTTCCTGCGGCCTTTATTATGGCAATTCGCAAGTTCTGATTTCCGAAATTAAAACTAAAGTTGAAATCAAAAGTTTTGCATATTAAATCAAAATGCGGTTAAAAATAATCTGCGTTAAATATGGTTGGCGATTCCTTGACGGCTTTCAAATCGTGGTCATTTCGACTTTCAGATTACGAGAGTTCTACCACATTTTTATTAATTAATGAACTTCGTTGGTTAGTTTTTCTTGAAGAATCACAGATTTTACGATATTTTAGTTCAATATTGAAAGGAAAGATATAAATCTACAAAAGGTTTAGTCGTTAAAGAAATAAAATAGTATAAATTAAGCTGAAAGACGAGAATTAAACGAGCGAGGTTAAACAACATCAGCAATCACGAATGGCTTCTAATCCCTGCAAAAGACACAGATTAAGGCAAATGTGTAATAGCTGTCGAGATTTTAGCTTTACCGTAATTCATTTTTACCTTGAAATGGGACATTTGGTCTCATATCCATCATCTTTATATGTTCAAAATCACTCCATTTGGAATAAAACACCTCGGGTTTTTTAGCTCGTTTGTCTGGGGCTGTGAGATTAGCTATATCGAATGGACGGCTGGTTTTCTTTATAGCCTCGTCTTCTGTTACGCATTCATTTTTATCACTTTCGTCTACGGAAAAAAGTCAAAAGAAAGCCATGATTGAATTGCTTAGAAGCACGGTTAGAAAACAACAAGTTGTTAGAAATCAAAACATTATCTACCAGATTTGTGTCATTGTTAACTGTAAATAATAGCACGCCGTACAGATCAGCTTAAATGGAACCAACAAACAATATATTAACTACTGAAAAACTCTGTGCAGACATGAAGAGTTGTGCCAATTCTGCACATCTAAAATTTAATGTACAGTTTTGTTGTCCAGCCATTTTTTTGCTGTGTCACCAAACACTTCTTATTTTGACATCCATTTGGTAAATCGCTGAATATTCCTGAAAAGAGCAACTTTTAACCAACTTACCTTCAATTTTCACTGGATCATTATCGTTAGGCGAAAAACAATCTTTTGTGGAAGGTACGGTAGCCCTGTTTTTGACAAGGAAAACTTTTGGCATTTTGGATGTGAAGTGCTTGCAGGTACAGATACAGTTAAGGCGATCTTAAATCTGAGTCCGTTGAGTGCCGAGAGAATAGCTCATGCGATAATAAAGGCATTTTGATATCACACGGGGTTTTATCAGCCAGCAGACCGCCAGGAACAAAACCCATGTCCAGCAGGTGGGTACCATAGCAACGAAGAAGTTTAGACTATATCTGCTTGGCGCATGCGCCCACGTTTCCAATACAGGTGTGGGGAAGGAACGGTAATTATAGTTTACGGAACTCTCTCTTTTTATTGACGAAAAGTGATTGTGGTCTGTTGTAATTCTTTTTCTATATTTTGATTCCTAAAAGAAAACTATCGAGACAAAGTATTCGTTAGCGGTCTTTAAGCGGAGACCTTCAATTGTTTCAAAAAGCGAAAGAAAAGACCGCTTGGAAGCGAAGCAGTAGGCCAGTTTTATTTTTGTCCGCAAATCCACTGAAAAGTTCTTATCATTCAGGCTAAAATTGAAAACGAAAAAGGATTTTCTAGAAGCTCAATGGCTGTGTTGTAATAATATATACCAGCTAATTTGGATCTGTGTGCTATTCTAGAAACCCCAAGTTTTCGTGTAAAGCAAGCCGTTCTGGGTTTTTTTGTCTCATAAATTATGAATGCAATCAAAATGCTGATGTGACATAAGTTTCGAGCCACTTAGGGTTTGGGAGGTTGGAACAAAACACTTTAATAAATGATGTTTAGGGACAGTAAATCAAGCCGTCTTTACCAATGACCGCTTTTTTTATTATAGTTTGTTAATTGCAATTGACGTGAGAGAAAGTTGATTAGAGCGAAATGACACTATCGAACAGGTGGAAGAGAATCATTGCAGTATTTTTAATCGAATTATGGTAGATATTGGTGTTCTGGGGTAAGGATATAGACTCCAACTTTTAAATCTTATCTCTAGTCAATTTACGTAGAAAAAGCCGTTAAAATGGCCTCGTAACTAACGCAAGATGGAAAATATTAATGTGCGCATATTGCCGGCACATTTTTCCTTGGGGCATGATTCTAGTCACGTTGTTTTGGTATCTCGGAACATCAAAACTTACCGAATTTCGTTTACCTGTTGTCCGCATTTTTTGAGAAAAAGTTACCGAGTATTTAGATTTATTCAATAAAATATCCCCTAATAGTTTCAAAAACGGCACATTTGTTTTTACTTTTAAATCTTCAGATTGCTCCTCATACTTACAAAAATCTTTGAGACTGGTGGGTGAGTGACATTTTTAGTTCGACACTGACAAGATATTGGTTACACTGAATTTTATATTTCTGTAAAACCTCAAGCATATTTTACGAAACGAACTACAAATCTGTGTTGATGATTTTGCTTTGGTTGTGGTTCTGATTTGTTTTTGCGGAAACCAATAAACAAAACATTTTTTAAAGCGTTTATGGTCACGTTTAATGTGGTTCGCCATTACGAATGCGGTGGGAACTCGCCATATTTCCCTTGTTATTGCAATTGTCCATGGCATGGGATAAGACAAATGTTATAGTTATTATTCTATTATTTGTCTACAGAGGTGTGAAGTGTAACTTTTACTAGTAAGTATATAGTTAATAATGCCGGTTTAACTATCTTAATGGAAAAGGAAAAAAAGAATACTTTTTGTGCTTGAAATATACGTATTTTTTTGTTAGTTTGAAGTTCTAACTTCTTTAAAATTAACTTTCTTGAAAGATGTATAGTTTCTTTCTTGACCGGTAATTGATTTGATATTTAAGAGGAAGCAAACAACCCGTTTTGGGGCTGAAAAAAATCATTTGATTTAGCAAGAATCTTAAAAAAGTGGAAATAATGTGACAGATTTTGAATGGAAGGAATTATAACTTGAACTTTTACCCGGTTTGCTACACAAAAGCGACTACTGATCACCATATTTAACTAGGTATTGTCAAAAAATGCCCACAAAACTGTATATTGCATAATCAACAAGGGCACACCAGTTCAGCATATATCATTACCTATTCATATTTAGTTCAAATAAAAATAATCTATAATAAAATACAGTTACTTCTCGTGGTTTTTATACTCCAGATAAGTTCAAGCATCATTCTTTTATTGTTTAAAATTTTAAAAATGGTTCAGTTACGTTCGTGTTTATCATCCAAAACTCGACGGTTTGTCGTGTGTCTTTTTTATGTAATGAATGTCTAACTGCCGCATGAGGCTAATGACGCCTGTATTAAGAACTTCCAAAACAACCCATTAGATTTTTAGGCCAACTACCCAGGAGGTGCAAATATTTACATCAAATATTGTTGTTGTAGAAGGCGGCGAAATATTTTAGTTTTTAGTTAATTCACCATACGCTGACAGCCTGTTGAAAAATTATTCTTAAACGTCCAAAAAATTCCCTTTTTCTTTATGCTTTCTTGTCGTGAACGCTTTCATTTAAATCTAAACAAAAAACCACGATAATATGCCTGATTTATTTACTAAAATGCATTATCGAAAGAGAAACGCTAATTTGTCTATTTAAGTATTTTGGCTGGCTGCATGTAATTACAAAAATTTTGACTTATTAACATTGAAACCTGCATGATAACAGGGTAAGCTACTCGCTAACCAATATATGATCTATTAGAATCGCAAAGTCAGAATATTACCAACTGTCAAAATTTTATCTAAAAAACAGGCCTTTCGTTTGAGATTTGGCTTGTTTTCAAAACTCAATACGGACCGGAAGTAGATAATAATATTTTTGTCGTATTCGATACGTTAGATTCCCTGATAGAAAGAATAAAATTATTCGTTCGGGAAGTCTCACAGAAAAACAAGGACAGCTCGATCGAAACTATAAAATACCGTTGAAATTAATTCGCCATACGCGGTCTGTACTCAAATTAATCTCAAAAATGAAGTGTTTCAAAGCGAGCAAAACTTTGATTAGCCAGATCTCTTTAGTTCTAAACTCCTACGCTTTTTAAACGAGCTTTTTATCACAATTTTGAGAGCTAAGTAAAGCGAAAATCGTTCGGAATATCTATAAACTGTAACTGAGCTACTGAACTTTAAAAGAAAAAAACGGTACCGATAAATTGTGGTAATAAAATGTCTTTTCAGTAGCTAATTAAAATTGAATACTGTCGATTTTCTTTTTTGTTTCAGCAATTGGGTTTTATTAACTGGTTAGTAAAAACTGCAGTCTCGTTTAACGAATTGTTTTTCGCGTACTGAGAAAGCCCCAAACTGATGCAAGTTGAGATTAAAAGTGGAATTAAAACTTAAGGTTCATAATATGATGATAAAATCGCCGTATTTGACTGAAAATTGCCCAATATTTACTGAATCATTGACAAAAACACCTTTAGCCCGTGGGTACTGGTCAGTATCGGTGAAGATTGCTTATCGATCAATTTGAATTGATTTGTAACATTTGAAATAGGTCTTTAAGCTTTTATAGGGTTATAAAAAGGCCTTCCGCTGATTTAAAAAGATTATAGAGCGACTGCACGATTTATTTTTTATATAATTGGCAGTGTGGTCATAAGTTATAGATCAACCCAACACTTAAATTTAGAATAGAATAGTGTTTTGCCAAACTATAAAATCTTATTCGAAATTAATAGTCTGCGAACCGTGAACTGACGAGATCAAAGTCCTGTTTATTTGAAAAAACTTAGCAGATTATCCATGTGATTATTTGTTTCACGAATCCTTTTCCTGAGACTCTTTATGCAGATATTTTTCTGATTTACTTCTTTTCAGGTCTTCAGTGTTTTCAAGTCTTCAGTTTTCAAAACGTGAATAAAATTTACAATTTTTTCAGCTTCTTTGCAAACTGTTGACAGACTTAAACTTAGAAAACTAAACTAAAATGAATGATTTGAGAATTAAATACGCCGAAACCTATTCTATTGCAAATAGAGACGCTAGATTGTAAACAGGTGGCTTTGAAGTGCTCGCTCCTGCCCGCATGGGTTAATATAATAAAACAAGCGAATGAGAGCCATTAACCAAGATGCTTTGTTTTGCGACTGGCAAATAAATTCAAATATATTTTAACCACTAGTATAACCGGCTTTCTCTATGTTAAAGAGGAGTTTGTCAAAAAGCGGTTAGCGATAACTTGTGGAATAAAAATACGGAGTAAGCCATTAATATTCTAATGAAAACTACGTCGATTTCACGAAATTCAAAATAGCTATAACTCTCTTCATTGCAAATGTTAAATATACATTTCTTGTATTCACGTGTTTTGTAAGGGTATCATAATTTTTCATATCTGTATTTTTAAATCAGTACAAAAGTAGTATCCAATGCTTAATCTGAGAACCTTTTTGTTCAAATAATCGGACCAAATTGCAGTAAATGTTTCGATTGGACTTCATAAATGGTCAAAAGTTTTAACGGTCACATAAAAGATATAAAAAATAACAGCAACTTGGGCTGAATTTTGCATTGAAAAGCTTTTCGTAGCTGACTAGCTTGTTCAGTAAGTAGGTTTGTAAAGCTGGCTAAAACTTCAATATACTCAACTAAACTTATTGACTAACAAAAGCGAAATGTGGCGAGTTCAAACAGAAGGAAATTATTTTGATCAGCTTTTAGCATTTAAATTAAGTGTGGATGGATCAGACAAAGCGTCCGCTATGAAACACCATTCTAAACTGATTTAGGGTTCCCGGGTTTGTTACTCGTTATTTACAATTTCTGTTAATATCAATTACGTGAAATTCAAAAAAATATTATGGTGGTTGTTGTAGACTTCAGTTTGATCTATCATGACTCAGTCCTTTGGCTTTAGCGTAGCCGCATCTGATTTGTAATTGTTCGTTAAGTTCAAAATAAGAATTGTTTCTTATTTCTGAAGGAGCTTACGATAAAGATAACTATAAAAGTATCTATACTTCGTTAAGGAAATCCCCCCAATAATGCTGCTAAAGTAGTTATTGAACAACTTTTCAAATAAATGGGAGTTATTAATTAATATTAATAACTATTTCGTTCAGACAAACGGAAAAAAATAAAATTGTAGAACAAAATAAATTTTAGCTCCATGAAGTTACCTTCATGGCGTTACTGTTGGTATTGTTTTTGGTCAATCTAATTTAAATCATAATCAAGACTGAGACTTAACAACCGAATAACAGAAAGTATGCAGATAACAGTTACCAAAATAACGCGGGGGAAGGCCGTTATCGAATTATACCTCCCGCGTGCTCGGGCGCCGTACATATTTCCTAATGGCGAAATCTCGTCTGTACTAAAAGCCAATATCATTTTCTTTATCATATCCTGTTTTGAAAAAACTTGAGCATAAAATGAAATTTGCTTGTGTTGTTTAAAAATAATCGTTTTATATCTTGTTTTTAAGGCAAGTTATTACTTCATATATGTATTCTTTTAGAGATACTGAACTCTTTCCCTTGGTGTATAACTCTTGTTATATTCCCAGTTTGTTTTTGGCGAAACAATGTAGCATAAAATTTAAGAAGATGAAAGGAATCGGAAATGAACTCTATTGGAAACTTCTCGGAAATGTATCAGGCTTTTTATTGGGAAAAAAGCACTGAGCTCGTTATTGTCGGGCAAATAAGCATTGCACATTATAATATTTTACAAATCTACGATATTTTTAACTTTAAGCTTGTTGATGAAGTAATACTTTATTTTTTCAACACATATCAACACTTTAAAGTTTTAAAACTTCGAAAACTAGAAAGATCAGGAAAGTGATTTGCGCATTAAGAAACTTAAATTGGCTTTAACAACAGGAAATGTCGCATTAACTGAAGCATTTATTTGGATAAGTCTTGTGACATAGATTATACAAAAACAGTAATTTTACATCCGTTGGAAATTATGGGATAGGCAGCTTATCTAACAGCATCCGTAGAAATCTGGACCGAACTGATAGAGAGCGCTTTTCATATACCGTAGCCGATTACGGAACAAATTTACCCTTTAAACCATAACCTGGCAGTTAAACGCAGATAAGCTAAAAGTAGATTACTAGGCCCCTCCAAGTTTTATAAAAACTTCAGTAATTCTCAATTGTGAACGTTCCCTGTTCAGTTAAAGCTGTTCGCACCTGAGCGCTTTACACTCCCAAAATTTTTCTAATAATACGCAAATTTTTCTAAAGCTGTTTTGAACTTTTTCAGTTTTTGATTACCGGCTTCTGGTGGGGGCTAACTATCGATGGATTAATGTCCTGTCCAGGGGGAGTCAATGACTCTTATCCACAGAAACCGGCGATAAGCACCGGCTCCAATGGGCCACTTAGACTCGTAAATGATTTAGCTTTAGCTCTACTTCACTAGGACAATCTATATTTCATATTTTATTTTGTTCTTACTTCTTTCAGGCCTTTTGGATTCAAATTCCTAATTATTTTTGTTTATTAAGTTATTTCCACATATCTTTACTATTGCTGAACAATAAGAATATTTGTTGCCAATTGTTTAAGTGCTATAAAAAGAGTGCATAAAAACTCCCAAGCTGCTCATTTCAGTCATTTTGTTAATGCACTCGGTATAACTGATGACAATACCGATCCCCCGCCGTCCCCTTCTAAAGAACTAAGACAAAAACAACATTGAATGCCATGAGTTAATTGTCTGTAAAACCGGCGTGTTTTGAGCTTTGTTTTCATTTAAAGATGGCATTCAACTTTGTCTTTGTTCAACCAATTATTGTGTCAAATCCAATATTTTATAGGGCCAAAAAAAAAAAAACGAGACAGCAAGTCTGTACCCTTGAAAAAACGAGGTTGACCTTGTTTTTTATTTTGGGTTTCTTTCAATGTCGAACGCCATATGGACACGCCAGAGAAGCAAATAGCGAATCCGCCCTTATTTTAAGGCCCGGGTCACACTTGGAAAAAATTTTCCGTTTTCTGTTTAATCTAGCACTTTGATCTGTCATCGCGTCGCTTTTCCGAGTGCGACCGCGTAATTTCTGTGACGGAAAATTTTTCCAATCGGAAAAACATCAAAAGAGCCGTGCGGTCATCTGAATGAAAACAAGAACACTTTTTCACAGCGGGTCGAAAAATTATTTTTCTGTTGAAAATGTGTTTCTGGGATATTGTGCTCATGATAGTGTAGCTTGAACCATGATTACTGTATCTTGGTACGGTCCGAGCATGTGGCAAATGGCGAAGTCTTCTAAGACGACGGAGTCCAGCGCTTATATATTATTAAAGTCAGAAATAAGGTTCTCAACTACTAGTTTTGCCAATAATCATATAAAATTCTATAAAATACAAACTACTGAAGTTAAATTTCAGTTTGTAAATTTGGAATGAAAATTACACTTAGAACAAGTATTAATCCTTCGACAGCGTCCACGTTTACAAATTCATTAATTTCGTTTGTTGTTGGCGATGCAAAGGTAACGTAATTCTCAAGATGCCGGAACACATTTCTGGAAGTGTGACTTCAGAAAATTTTTCCGCAGAAATTGTAGATCTAAAATTTTTTTCCAGAAAACACTCTGGAATAGTTTGCGAGTTTTCTAAGTGCAACCCGGGTTGTATAATAGCCCACAGTTAATAAGTTAACTCATGTTTTTGTGTCCAACCTTACAGTCACTGATTTTACCTCAAATTTTGGGATTAACAATTTTAATTTTTTTCCTTGAAAAATCTGAACAGTATTCAGTTGTAAGAAAAGAAATTGCTGTCACCTTAAATTTTTGCATAAACAGCCTTTGAATAATCCAACCCTGTGCAGTAGTATCGACTCTAAAATATTTTGCAAAACGAAAACCAGCCACGGCGCGAGTGACTGATAGCCTTCAATTTTGCCTTTCAAGCTGCGTTTTCTTATAATTAACTTGTGGGTCCATTATCAAAAGCAATTCTCCACCTTTGGTCACTGTGGTTGATTGGAATTACGCAAACAGCTAAATAAAGTAAAGGTAAAAAAATATTTCTTTGTTCCTAAACAAATAAATTCGTCTGGAGTTGAAAACATTCGCTGTGTTTTAACGCCCATGCAAATTTTAAAATAATGACACGTTTTTTACTCCATTGTAGCGAGATATTTTGATCTTGTAAGAAGGCACGCAGTTTTGTTTTCGATAACCGTCTTTCATTGCTGCAAAAAAATTTAGCGTTCAATTTACGGCTTTTCAAAGCTTTAACACAGGGAACGTTTATAGCCAGTACCTTACAGCATTGGAAAATTGCTTTTAAAAAAACTGCGAAATGAAAGGCGGCTTTGTTGGGCTCCTGCGAAAATATGTCAAAATCTGCTATTAATATTCTCAAAAATATGAACAGCTAAAACCATCCGGAGAAGTGTTTCAGATGCAGCTCTAACAAATTAGCTTGTAAATGAACGAGAACAATTGAAAATAATTCAAGTAAAATTTGTGCATTGTGAAGTGTAAAGCAGGAAGCGGTTTTTTACGGGTGTTTTGTTTAGAAAAAAAAAATCAACCACGGTTCTGAATGCTACGTGAAAGTTTCATATCTTTTGAAGTCCAAACTTACAAAGCTTTATCAGAATGAATGTAAATAATTTAAGAGATCGTTTGAAAAAAATCAAAGTAAGATTATGGTAAACTCGTGAATAAAAACAAGACGCTCTAAATTGCCTGCTTTCTAAACACATTTATCGTGGAAGAACTTTGTTTAGTAAACTCGGCCTGTGAGCTGTCGCGTCAGTGCACGGAATACGTACAAGTCAAATATTTTAATGGCTGTCTATTTAAAGCCAAACACAACTTCGCCATATCAAATATTGCCAAATGGATTTCGATAATAATGATCTGCTTTCGAATAAACTTTGGAATAAACAAACTTGATGGGTTTTTTGGCCTTCTTGAAATTTTCAACAATACGTTCACTTTTTGTCATTTCAATTTTGTAATTGAGATAATAAGCTTTTATTGCTGAGATAATTCCATAATAGTTTAAAAAGTTTGTGTTAAACTTATATTTTCGACAAAATCTTGATAACTAATAAGGCTACCATCGTGTTCAACTCGTTAGTAATGCATGAGGTAATAAACCAATTGGTGGACCCAACATGTTGCGTCCGTTTGCGTGGAACCACAACAATGTTGGCATTTGTTGCGTATAGTTTGAAGCCGGTCAAACTTTGGCGCGACAAGTCCAACATTTCTATTATTGTGTGACCGGCGAAGCGTAGTGCAACGACGTTGCGCCCGTTTTCATGGAACTCGCAATTTTTTTTCACAACTTTAACGAACCGCAGCCTCGGTTTGATGTTGGGGACTGGGCACCAAACTCGGGATGAAAGACAACTTTGCAAAGTTAGCAAAGTTTGTTTTTGTGCGATTCGCAAACATTCAGAAATTATACAATCGAAGTTTCAAGCTAAAGACCTGTGCGAAGCGCATGAAACGTTTGCTTTCACCCCGAGTTTGGCGCCCGTGAATTCCGTAAAACTAAATGTAAGAAATTATGAGATAAATGTGTTCAGAGTAATTCCTATGCAGTCCTATAACAAATTCAAACACTTTTAGTAGAGATCAGTATGACTTAGGAGAAAAAAAAAATAGAAAATAACATTTTGTCAAAATTTGAGCAAATTTATTACATCAACAAAGAATATACAGCTCTTAGGTGCCAAATAAAGTCCTGGCTCCTCCCGCTTATTAAAATGTCGATTTTCCCCCGATCCCCCGGACTATTAGTCAAACCCCCCATTTACTAAATTTTTAGATTTCCTAATCTCAAGTTTTGGGTTTACTGTTCTTTTACAAAATCAATATGGGAGTTTTTTGGGAGTTACTGTAAGAGATATTGGAGTTTTCTCAGACCAGAAAAAGTTGATTAACAACACGCAACACAGTTGGTTAACAACACGCAACATTGTTGGTTAACAACACGCAACATTGTTGCTTAACAACACGCAACATTGTTGCTTAACAACACGCAACACTGTTGCTTAATAATACGCAACATTGTTGCTTAACAACAGGCAACATTGTTGGTTAACAACACGCAACATTGTTGGTTAATAACACGCAACATTGTTGGTTAACAACACGCAACATTGTTGGTTAATAACACGCAACATTGTTGGTTAATACAGGGTCCCCCCTCAGTATTAGCATAAAAATTCCATGACTTTCCCTGACTTTTTTTGAAACATTTTTTAGGACTTTCACTGACCAAAATAAATAATTTTCCATGACTTTCCAGGCTTTGAAAATTAACTGACAAAATACTACATGGCACAACCTGTCAAGAAACAGCTTTATTTAGTTAATTTCAAAGCAGCAGAAGTGAAGTTTGTAAACTACTGCATTAAATTTCAATTTATAAACGTGGGTACATAATAATTTAGCCAATAAAAGTCATAAACTGGTAGCTCACGAGTATTCATTTCTTTTATAACATATGAAAAACAGCGAAAGACAACTTTAAGATCGACGCTTGTAATATCAAGTTATCTACACACGGTCTGGAAGGGCGGGAAAGGGGGGGGGGGGGGTTCTGATCCCGCATTCCCGCTCCTTTTTAACGTGATTCCCGTGTCCCGCACTTTTTTATCACTATCCCGAACCGGCGTTTTTCTTTCCCAGAAAAATACTAATTTCTACAAAAGCTAATAAATATAAGATGTATAGAGTGGCCCTTGCGACTGATATTTTAAATTTACGCAAGTTTTTAAAAGCTCCTATAAAAACAAAAATCTTTTTGTACCTCAGTATGATGAAATTGAAAGAGCACAATATTACACCGTGATTATGATCTCTCGTCTTTTACGTTACGCGTGCGCACTGTCTTTGCTGGAAAAATTACAAGAACAGCCTCAACCTTGAAAAAGTCTCGATGCCACGGCCCCAGCCCCAGCCCCAGCCCCAGCCCCAGCCCCGTTTTGG
>JAOCPT020542695.1:0-11307 GCA_026546935.2 Palythoa grandiflora | reverse complement strand
ACCTTCTCCTCAGTTGTTTTAAGACCCTGAGTGAAGGTCCGGCCGGGAATCGAACCCGAGCCTCCCACACGGCAGACAGGCGCCTTACCAACTAGGCTAACCTGGCGCACTACCAACTAGGCTAACCAGGTAATCTAACTTTTGACAAGCTTTCAGCGCTCCCAAGAAGAATCAGTGATAGACTAATGGTTGTGCCGTTTCTACTTGCCAACAGTAGTCATCTCATTCTCGTTATCACCTGTTTCTTCATCATGCAAGCACTGCCAAAGTCTCAAAGACTCTGACATTGCTATCATCATACAACTGTACGACTATCACAGAAGGATCTAATTACTAAGTATCACTAGTATTTGCTCTCTGAAAGCTGGTTCTGAATAAAGAATGGACTTAACTAAAGCATATCAACACTCTACTAATCAGCACTGTGGACCATCTTTTTGGGTCAATTATTTATGTGTTACGTCTGATCCTACTCCAGTTACCATTGTGTCAATGAAACATGTAGACTCTTTTCCTTTTTGATATTCACTTCAGCTCTTTTGAATTGAATGATTGGCATCTGTATCTGCTTCAGAATTAATGGAAATTTCTTTGATCTGCAATTTTTGTAGTTAAACGACTCTTTGAAGTCAGGGAAGCAATTATCTACGACTTACTTTTCACAGATGACTTTGCACAATGTGACAATTCAAACTAGCAGCTGGCAGATCGCCTGTTGTCAGCTGCCAGGGCCTTTTGCTTAACAATTTGCTTCGCGAACAGTCCTATGCCGACCAGCCCAAACGTATGGACGTGTCCCTTTACCTTGAGAGTTTGTCGACAAATTAAGGCCTTGACAAGCAGACCATATGCAGGAAAGGATCTCAAATGCCAGTTTAGTTGCTTTTAGAAAGACTGCAAACTTGGGTGTAAAGGTAGCGTAAGGTCTCCATACAATTACCACACAATGATACTGGCTATGGTGAATGAGTATGAGACCTGGATATGTTATTGCTACCATTTAACGTAGTTTGATCAGTTCCAACTCCGTTGTCTTTATATAAAGATCTTGGCATTACGGTCGAAGAAAAGGTGTGGTCAAGTTGGTGCATCCAAAGTCTAGCAGCAGTCATTATTTGAGATTATTGCACCACCATCTTCGTGATGCAAAGGACTGCTATGTTGACATGTTAATTGAAGAATTAAATCTTTTTCTGGAAATAAGTGTATTTGAAACGTAGAACATAGAATGTTTCGGCCGTAAACCATGACTGATGGAGGTCACGTGACCTGGACAGGTCACGTGACAGGCGACGAGGAAAGCGCCTCAGTAACCGGTCCAGTAAAAGATTTAATTCTTCAATTAACATTTTACTAAACTGGATGAATTAAAATTATGTTGACTCATTACTATGTTGACATATACACCTCAAATACAATAAGTTGCTTATTGATTGAGGAAAATTATTTGTTCGTTTAGGACAAATACCTATGTAATATTTAAGCTGTCATGAAATGATATCAGTCATTGAAAAAAATGCATATAGGTGAAGTGATATGATTATCATAATATTGTATCACAATTAAATAGTCCAGTGAAAGAGCCCTTTATGATGATATTTTCAATATATTCCTTTTATTGTTTTGTGATATCACCAGCTTTGCAACGTTCAACTTTTATCTTCCTTTTTGCAAACACTGAAACATGTTTTTAAACGTCATATTTGTGCATTTTAGGGGACTTTTTACATATTTCAGATTATATACACTTTACAAAATAAATACGAATCAGGAGTTGGGTTGGCCAAATTACCTTAGAACAAATGACCCCAAAGGTGAAAAAATAAGGGCCATTTTTCCAGATACAGGGGCAACTGAACAAAATGCGTGGCATATTTGAACTGCAAATGACGCGAAACAACAATAGCAAGCAGCTGTGTTGAGTTATGTTAGCAATGTATCATATGTAATGAAATAGTACTTACATCAAAAAGCAAAATTGGCGGTTTATGATTTTTGATATCATAGCATGGAAAGTTTTAAACTTTGGACGTATACATTTTTGCAAGAAAACGTTAGTGTTGGACGGCAAACATTGAGCTCATAGCAGCACCAAGTTCGGCGGAGTTTGCTTTTTTGCGCGCCAACTACGAGGTTTTAGCGCGAATGGTACAAGGCGCGTTGCTATCCTAACCCGTGACAAACTTTTAAGAACCTGATATCATTTTTTTTCAGTTTATTTTTTCGCATTTTATCAGGTACTCGATCTCGGATTTTATCATACGTTATATGAAACTAAAAACGTACATCATGAATAACAAAATGAAGGTCTTGTTTGTACAAGCTGTTTGTCTTACATCATTCTTTAATTACAGGTGTAAGTTTCAAATGTACCTTTGTTTCCTTAGGAATTATTCCCATATTCTGTGAAGATCTTTTCCGTAGCATCGAAGAAAAAAAGAAAACAGATCAAACAACAGAATTCCAGGTAAAGTTATCTTAATTGGCAAGCACAGTTTACTTTTAAAAGAGCTTTTGGGAAAGGAACAGAAACCAAACTCATCTCCTTGGTGTGTGAAAGTGTGGATCTAATTGTGTTGTTTGGCTGAATTTAAGAGGACCTGGGTTAACTGTTAAGAATTTAAAGTAGTTGCGTGCTACAGGCCCGACATTGTCTGAAGACGGATTCCAGTTGAGCAAAAGTGGCATTTTACGCAAATTTTATGACATTCTGCTGGGCTCGGTTTCTCAAAAACAGGGACCGCGGAGCATAAATTAGTTTGGGGGGCTAACGACTGCCGAAGGCAGGAGCTGCTAGGGGGGTCCGGGGGCATGCCCCCCCGGAAAATTTTGAAATCTTAACTCTCGGAAATGTCATTTCCAGCGTTTTGAGGGGGTACCCAAGACATATTCTATCGCAAAAATATGAATACGATATGATAACATAAGTTTGGTTTCCTCGTCTCAACTCGCCTCTTCGCGCTCAGTATACGCATAAGGCAGCTATCGACGATTTCTCCAACCATTTCTGTCATCAACAAGAACCAGGACCCTCTCCCACGACCTCCAGACCTTTGTGAAATACTAGGCTGGCGAAGAAAAGGGGGGTATTGCTTAAGTTGGCTTAAGCAGTAAAGTTGTCTTGAGTCTTCTTTAAACAACCTTGTTTATGTGGTGCTATATATGAACAGCTTAACATCAAGCTCAAAAAGTCAGTGTTTAAGCGTTATAGAGCCTCCTTAAAAACGCCAAAGTTCCTTTTTCTGTTGTCATTCCGATCAATGAACTCTTTAGCTACATCGACGAGCCGTAACCTGTCCGTTCTTTCTTTGTGGCAGTGAAGGAGAGAGATGTTATTGAACCTTTGCTGGTGCATATTTGCTCTCAGCCATGTCTTCACCCTTCTAGCCATCGAAAACATTCTCTCATTTGTAGCACTGGTAGCAGGATTTACGAGGAGCAGCGTACAGATTGTGATAACTTCGCTGACAAGATGCTTCTGTGCTGGAGAGAATTTCTTGACTGAAGCTAATATGTCTTGAAAACAGGTTACGGTCTGTTTGTTAGCATCTTTATTTATCATTATTTTAAAAATGTCGAGTTGTGGGAGTAGCTGTTGAACATTAATGTCATCGGCGTAATTATCTTTAACATAATTAACCTGGTCAGATATGTCTTCAGACCTCAAGTGCTTGAGAAGAAGGTCTTCCAATTGGCTATAGGCAGCAAATCCTGGTTGTTTGAACCGGTCTTCAATTGCTGAAATCATGAGATCAAGTACCTCAAAGTAAATACGCCCATATAAGTCTTCTGCTGACTCAGGGAATGATGGCGCCCCACTACCATGCTCAAACCTTGCAGGAGTTTTTCTCTTCCTTGGGACTTCAGGCTCTCCAACATCTTCGTGGAACCGTTCTTTCTTGCTAAGTGTGGTTTTATAGAATGCTTTAAAACACTCATCACTCCTAATGTTCTTCAATGCCTGCACTGTTAAATTAGCAATGTCTTTTGCATCTGTTGCTGACAGTGAGACTTTCTGTAATGTGGCTGACAAATTGTCGGTATGGGAAAACACTCGTTGTCCTAAATGCAATCCAAAAAAAAAGTTGAAAGTTTTCATTTGTGCCTGGCAACCAATTATTCTACCGCGGACATCTGACTCTAGCTGGGTTTTTAAGCACTCTGACCACAGCTTCATGAGAGCTTCATAGTTGTTTAAAATACTTTGTAAACAACCTGCACGCACCGTCCATCTCGTGAAACTGAATTTCGCTACTCCGGCTACAGAACGACCTTCTTCATCAGCTAAATTGGCTTTTATTTCTTTTTACCAGTTTTCTCGCTTGGGGGAATACTTCACGAGCTTTACTATTTCGTTAGCATTGCTCATCATATCTGAAAGGATTTTTGAATTTTTTGTGGTATCTTTAACTCCTAAACTAAGACAATGTGCATGACAATGGGTCGCATGTGCCTTTGGTTCACATTCTAAGATTTTCTGAGCAACACCTGATCTTTTGCCTAGCATATTGCTGGCCCCATCATAACCCTGACCTCTACATCGGGACAGCGATAGTTGCATTCGGATCAAGGCATCTTTTATAACCGAAGCTATAGTTTCAGCTCCAATATTTGGAATTTGGTAAAAACCTATGAAATCCTCTTGTGCTTCAAGGCTCTGATCAACCCATCTAAGGCAGATTACCAACTGTTCATTGTTGGAGACATCCGTGTATTCATCAGCAATAATTGAGAAAAAGTTAGTGCCTATGTCATGTAGGAGGTCATGTTGAAGCTGATGGGCCATAATGGCAATTATTTCATTTTGTATATCGTGGCTGGTATACTTATCATTTTGCTTTTCAATCCAGTGTTTCAATTCAGGAACATCCCTTGACCTTAACATTAAAAGTTGTATAAAGTTTGAGGCAAAATCTGTGTCCCCCTGGATGGCTTGTCCTTGGCGGCAAAGGTATTGCAAGGATTCAATAACTTTTACCAGGCAAAGGCGGTTAGAACGCAGGGTTTTTTTTTGCCTCCACGTTAAGCATTTCATGTACATTACCATAATTCTGAGGTAGGTTAACTTCATAGTCGATCGACGTTTTATGGCACTCAGACATCTGATGGTCTCTGAATTTTTCAATTGCTTTTTTCCAGTTTCCAAACCCCTCCTTGATAAACGCAAAATCTTTCTTATTTGCTGTTTTGAGGTTGCCTTTCACATATTGCTTATAGCAGGTGAAACATAAAACAGAATCGGTGTTTTCATCATAGTGCAACCAAGGGAAGGTATCAAACCATGTTGACTGAAATGCGCGATTCTGGGAGCCATATCGCTTTTGGGGAAATTGAAATTTCTTTGGCTGATGAGGTTCTTTAGATTCACGAAGCTGCTCTACTGGCACAGTTGGCCGTGCTGGAAAGACAATAAACAGTAGCGTACTGATTAAACTATGAATACTGGACGCTGTCACAGGGGTTATACTTGAATTTCATTACAAAATCAGTAAGTTTTGCATGTTTTGTGTTAACATTTAGTTGAATGCTCTCTAGTAACGCAGTTTTAGTTCACAAAACATACTTTCTAGAGCTTCCCACTGGCCTCTGGGATAGCTTTCAAAGTCTGGATTGAGGAACACCCTTTTTAGCTTATCAAAAGAATTGTTAAGTATGACAATAGCAGTCGGTACTGAGATTTTACCGCAGCCCTCGATATTATAATCCCTTAAATTACGTAGTCCTAAAGCTAGAGCAATCAGTTGATCCTCGTCAAATTGATTACAGCCCCTTAGATTTAAAACCTCTAAGAAAATGCAAGCATTTGCCTTGGTAAGAAAATGTGTAGCTCTTTCTTCGTCTGTATTAACGCAGCATTCTAAGTGGAGTTCTTTTATGTTTCTTAAGTGACCGATAAAACTGATATCTTTAATATGACAATTAGTGCTCAAATCTAAAATGCAGACATTGGAACATTTTGCTAAAACTCCAGAGAAAAGTGTTTTTCCAGGCCCTTTGATAAAGTCATCCTCAAACTGACCATTAAAGTACAGGTGGTGAAAATGTGTCGAGTGTTTACTGAATATCGCATTAAAAGTATCCTTGTTATAGTAAACAAGGCCAGCGTCATTGAGGGAAAACTGTTTCCACAACACAGCATCATCAAAATACATGAAGAGATGAAGTTATTAAACCTTTTATACGGCCACTTGTAGCTCTAAAACCAATACCAGTCAGATTAAAACATAACTTACCACAAGATAATGACATAATGCCAACTTCAACAACTTCCCCTTCGTCTGGTTGTTCGACTGATTGTAGCACTAAGTCAAAGGTTAACATAAGCTTAATTTAAAAATATATCTTATAAAACAGATCGGCCGAGACTTGAAAATTATACCTGTGTCATCCTGTGTACTTGATTCAGTAATACAGGTCGTATGTGATGATGTTTCTTGAAGCCCAGATCTGTTTATAACCGAATAGAATTAGTTCAAATTTCTTTGTGCTAATTCGGCGCTAGACGTTTTGAAGTCAGCCTTACCTTTGGTTCGATTGAATTAAAAAGCTCTTTATTTTCTGCTGTCGAGAAGACATTAGAGGTTGGTTGATGAAAATTATAAATCGTCGTAGAATCTGCCGAAGGTTATAGTCGAAGGTATCGAGCAGTACAATGAAAACACGCTTCGGATGCAGAACAATAAATTATCATGCCTTCTTGCACGTGTTGTGCAATACCGCCACACGGGTGACCTCTGACCACCAGAACCGCACACACTTTATTCAATAAATACTTCGCAAAAAAGGCGTCAATATTAATTCAATTATTCGCGCTCATTTTTTACACAACCTTTACAGGATAAAAAATAAAATTTCATAAGTAGGCTTTTCGCTTCTTTATTTAAAAAAAAATCAAAATGGCGGATCGGAAATTATTGGGGGGGCTCTAGCCCCCCAGCCCTCCCTGCTCCGCGGTCCCTGAAAACCCCGGGTAACTTAACCTGGATTAAAGCAAAATTCAAATAGTAATTTCCTCATAAGTAAAGTTTTGCGATGCTTATAAAATACTGTTCAGATTTACCAATAAAACAAACATTTCGACGTCAAAATTCCAGCCCAAACCAAGCTAGATAGAAAGTAGGAAAGATAAACATGGATTAAAAAAATTTACTTAATCCTGTGTTAGCACTAATCGGGTTTTGAGGAACCAGACCTAGTTGGACGCCAAGTAAATTACTGACTTCTGTCCTCGGGAGCGAAGAATACTTTGGAAAGAAAGCAAAGCTTTCCATAAACCTCAAATAGTGTTTTCCAATTAAACTGAAATAATTTGGAAAATGTGAAGTGGGGCCTAACTGAAAGAAAAGGGGACCAAATATACTTAGGTGATTTCAATCCCTAGGACTAAAAGTTTGGGACCCTATCGCAGCTCGTGCCTGAGTCTTTTGGTGGGATTATTATCTTATTAGAACTCACATGGATGGTTGTCAGCATTAGTTAGAGTTACGACTGGGTGCTGTAGTCTCAGTTAGTTCCGTGGGGAAGGGACTAAGATAGCCTAACTTAGGGCACAACAGGTCGAATTGTTTTTGTTCAAGCTAGTTGGAAGCACTGGCAAATATAGAGTTATAACTTATAAGAGATGACAATTTCATTAACTTTGGTAAGGACGTAACAGTTTATCATTATTCTTCAAACTTAAAAAATTTATAATTATCTTCCTTCACCTATCGTTCGCTTTTATTCCATCTACCTATTTTCTGTTAACTTAGTAAAACGTGAAGTTAAGTTTTTCATCAAGATTCAAATGAGTTTGTCATTTTAGGAATTAGGTTTTTGATAGAACCAACAAACCTTATTAATTTTCTTCAATTCTCTATAAAACAACGTTTTAATAACCGATAAAATCAATTTTACAAAAAATTGCAGGTCACCCTCAGTATGTTAGAGATATACAATGAACAGGTATGGTATTCTTTTTATTGTGTTTGAAATATGGAACAATATACAGGATTCGGAGAGATCCTTGAAAGTGCTCGAATTTTTAAAATTTAAATTTTTAAATTAAAAGGCCTTGAAAGTTCTTAAATTCACGATGGAGTGCTTCAAAGTTCTTGAATTCACGAAGTAGTGCTTCAAAGTTCTTGAATTCATGATGGAGTGCTTCAAAGTTCTTGAATTCACGAAGGAATGCTTCAAAGTTCTTGAATTCACGAAGGAGTGCCTCAAAGTTCTTGAATTCAAGAAGGAGTGCCTCAAAGTTCTTGAATTCACGATGGAGTGCTTCAAAGTTCTTGAATTCACGAAGGAGTGCTTCAAAGTTCTTGAATTCGCGATGGAGTGCTTCAAAGTTCTTGAATTCACGATGGAGTGCCTCAAAGTTCTTGAATTTACGAAGGAGTGCTTCAAAGTTCTTGAATTGACGATGGAGTCCTTTACAGTACTGAAAATGTTTAGTGAGTTTTACTCGTAAACATATCTGCTAGTTCATTTCTTTATGTCGTTATGTTTATGTCGTTATGACGTTATGTTTCGACTGTGGAAGGAAAAAACAAGTGTGAACAACCTTTGACATAATAACATGACAAAGAACCAAACAGAGCGTCTAAAAGTCTTTTGGACCTAGTCTCCCTAGTTTTTGGTTTGTTTTACTTGCGATGTTTAGATAATACTGTCTAGTTGTTCTATTTGCATTTCTGCAAATCGTCTCTTACATACATACATTCATAAATTTTATTTATTATCGAATTTTAAAGTGTAGCTATGACTTCTCATTTTCTTTGCTGTCTCACTGGTGAACTCAGTTACATTTTTGAGCCTCCCTCCTTCCCCATTTGATTAAAATTCTTCTCCTTCAAGACCTATGTGCACCAGGAATAAAGAATTCCCACATATATCTACATAGGTTCGTACTTGCATTGGTGTGTTGGAGAAATCCCCTTTATGTTTACACAATTTCTGGTTTTGAATGGTCAGAAGGACTTAACACACATTTTGTAATGGAGCTATTATTTATGGTGTTATATGCGACAGGCAGTCAGCAGGTCACTACAAAGTGATTTTAGACAGATTACCATAATTTCTGACGTCAAATATTAGACTGTTAATACCAATGAGAGATTAGCAGTAACTGAAGAAATTGATCTATACTTTTAGTTGCTAAGAAAACGGTAGTCTAAAAGGTTTCCATCAAAAACTTTTGAAGTGTTCGAGTGATGCGAAGCAATGACATTTTCTAATAATGTCGTCGTCTGATGTAAACAAGACTGGGACTGGATGTACATGTTACCTTTTTTGTGGATACAGGGGAATTGAATAAAACTGAAATGACATGGATAGATAAAAAATGAATATATTGTTTCGATTCGGCCATTTTCTTACTTTGATTCAGATGAGTTTGATTATTCACTCAGGTTGCGGATCTGCTGAATCCTGCGAGTAAGAAGAAAGGAGGATTGAAAATCAGGCAACACCCGTCTAAGGGATTTTATGGTGAGTGGTTGAATAGCTTTACCTATTGATCCACACGTAACTGGTGCATTTCTGTTTTGAAATTTGAAAAGAAGTAGAAAACCTATTTTGCTCATGCATTAGATAAACTTTTCAATCCGACTTTCTGAGAAATCAATAAGCCAAGAACGACAGCGTTTTCAAACAAAGGAATTATTTAAAGTTAAAAGTGTTCGATTCTTGGAAATGTATTGATATGCCAATTTACTTTTGTAACAAATATCTCTTTTATGTTGTCAATTTCCCTATAAGTTGTTAGGAATCTATTTTGATGTCAAACACAAACACATACATTTATGCATTGGTTTTGTTTTTATGTGGATATATGGGTATCTTATTGAATCTGTTTTGCTAGAATCTGTTTTTAATACTAATTAATACTTGTTATATGAAAGAAAATGATAAATGAAAAATAGATAATGTAAATGCTCACGTTGTGATTACGTTTTTCGACCTGAATTTCAGTGGAGAGTCTGGTTACTGTGCCAGTGAAGAGCTATGAGGACATCGATAACAAGATTGCGGAAGGCACAAAAAGTAGAACTGTGGCTGCTACAAACATGAACGCAACAAGCAGGTCAGTAGGTGAATACCAACAGGATGACAAAACATGTTTTGAGGTTATTTGCTAATCATTTGTAAACAAATAAATTCAAGTCTTGTGTAAGTATTTGCTCTTCAGTCAAAGTCTCAGTTTGTATATTTTCTGGTTTTGTTTTCATAGCCGAGCACACACCATCGTGGCCATAAATTTTGTTCAGAAAACGAACAAGGCGAACACTCCAGGAATGACTAAGTCTTCCATCGTTAATTTGGTAGATTTGGCTGGAAGGTGAGAGAATTAAGCCAGTAAACGTTTCTTCCCTCATTTTTACATTTAGCATTTTAAACTCAGTAGCATATTATAGATAAGAACTTTAGTTCGAGGCAATTGATGAATACCTTAAGTTGTTTTAGATGATGAAGACACGGATGACTTTGTTATTCCACCTTTTTTATTATAGTGAACGTGCAGACTCGACTGGAGCAACAGGGGATCGATTGAAAGAAGGATCAGCAATCAACCAATCTCTTTCAACCCTTGGAAATTGTATTAAAGGCACGTGGAGTTGATAACCCTTTGTAATAACAACGTGAACGAATGCGCCAACACGATTAGTGGTTTCAAATATATTTAACTTTTTATTAAGGTCATTGTAAGATGTTTGCAGAGCTTTGAATAGTGAGATGTTTTATCTGTAAGCTACGCTTAAAATTAACTAGTTCATGTGATATACACGCTTAGCTAACAAAACAACTATTGAAGGCATGGTTAGCGTACAGTATATCGCGGTTTTAGATTTCTTTTAATTCAGTTTAATTCTTTATTCACATTATTTGGAGCTTACAGAAGTAAAAACAACAATAACAAACTTTTGAAGGTGCCATAACATAGAGGAAGTATAGAGTTATATAAATACTATAGAATATTAGCGTCGTGGCTGAAGTAGCTTAAGCTTTCGTATTAACCACTACATCATTGCTAAAATCACAAGTTCGGCACACGTGTGCCAGTAGTAACTGGCAGTCATTGTATTAGGCACTATGGCCACACTGGTAGCGAGCATTACCCCTTTATCTGTCTTGAAATAAAGTGAGCCCTGAGTGTTAGTAGCCGTGGATAGCTGTTTAGTTGGCCTTTTCAGCCCGGCATAGCTAACAAACAGCTGCTAACACTCTGGCTCACTTATTTTGAGGGTAGATAAAGGGGTAATGCCCGCTACCCAAATGGCCAGAGTGCCCAAAAAAGTGGCTACAAGTTACCACTACAACGAATGT
>JAOCPT020542660.1:0-11307 GCA_026546935.2 Palythoa grandiflora | reverse complement strand
AGAATTTACTTGGTATTTCAATTCCCGAGAGCTTGCTAAACACACTCTGGGTTATGAACTCCATTCACCTTGGATTGTGAGGTTGCGACGAACATCGTCATATAAAGTGGGGAGATGTTAACTTCTTAAAGATATCAACGGCACAGAATATTTGAAATAATCCAAAAGGCAGAAGAAAACAAGAGCCAGAGTCGAACCTCGAAACATCAGAGCAATTAAAGGTAAAGCCGACAGGATTATCTATTTTTAGTAGCAACACCCAGAGCATTTGCTATAAATTTTTCAAAATTGTTACGAAAAGTCGATCTTGATTTTTTTGTGCACCCACTGTTTGGTACACGACAGTTTCTTGTTTTGACCTTTTAGAACTGGGAAAATCGGAATGTGTAATAAGTTTAATAAATTAACGGATTGACCTGAAATAGACCTTGTTGTGACGTTTCGAAGTAAACTATGACAGGCAAATGCGGCAACATGGGATATCACACGAGAAAATTATTGCAATGGAAAACATTATGCACACCAAGACAAACAGAAGCTATTACTGTATTTAGATGTGATTAAAGGAAAGTGCGTTTTGAGGATTTTGAGTAAAAAGTGCCAAAACGATTCACCATGCATTTTTTTGACATTAATTAACAACATGTTGTTGTGATATATGACCTTTCTTGTGTATTTACAGCATTTCAGTTGATTATGTTAGTATTCTTGCGAGTTTTACCTTCTTAGCTCGTTTTTCGCAAGGTGTAACAATTAAATGGAAAATTGTGCTTAGCATGATGATCACATTTTGACATTATACCAGTTGCGATTATTTTGTCCCGTGAACGAAAGGTCATTGTTTGTGTCAGTCAGATGTCGAAAAAACACGCTTCACATTTGCAATTACGCCTGGACATCTTTCACGGGCGGACAAAATAAATGACGTTTATATGTCTTGAGTTATTCTAATACCATTTAAATGATGAAGAAGAGCTTTCTTTTTTTCCTTTTGACATATTTTAAGAGTATAGCGATGTCGTGCTCTTGACCGGAAGGTCCTTGTTTACGATTACTAATGGTGGAAATGTCAAAACCATGCTTCACGTTTTGAACTCTCGGCAGAATACCTTTCACGGGCAGGCAAAAATATTTTTTGGAGTTAGAATTCAAACGTCAACCTTTAAGGTAAAATCGTTTTTTTTCACTTAAGCCCGGTTTCCATATAATCGCTCCCGTCGCTACCATCGCTACTATCGTCGAAAAACGTGTTTCAGCGATGGTAGCGATATATGGAAACACACTCTTCAACTTTGGTAGCGATGGGAGCGATGGTAGCGACGAGCATCGCTGAGATAGAAAAATTTCTATCTCAGCGATAGTCGCGATAGTAGCGACGGTGTATTTTTTTAATGGAAACCAATTAAAAGTTTAGTAGCGACGGTAGCGACAAAAATGCTTCCCATATTACATTGCACACCGCAAACATCCGGTAGGAAAACTTCTCACTCCTCGCACATGGTTAAAAATGGCATCCCTTGCTGAAGTGAATGTTGTTTTTTTTATGGAGGAGGTCCAAAAATACGACTGTCTTTATAACAAATACAGCAAAAATTATAAAGACAAATATGTGAAGATAAACTGCTGGACAAAGATTGGTGAGAAATTTGAAATGAGCGCAGCTGATGCTGAAAAAAAATTTAAAAATATCAGGACCGGATATGGAAGATACCTCAAAAAAGTAAAATCAATTCCTTCTGGATCTGGCAGGGATGCTGTTCCAGTACCGAAAGATTTTGCTGGCCTTGATTGGCTTCAAAAATATATAAGCCACCGACCGACTGTAACAAATATTTCAGTGAACTCAATCGAGGTTGACAGCGACGGAGATGAGAACAGCGTCAGTGAACAAGGCGAGATCAACATCGACGATGTATCTCAAGAAACTGAGTCTGAAAATCTTGACGACAGTGGAGCTAGTGAAAATATTGCAGAAAGAGGATTAAATGAGGCAAACAAGACCGAACTAGCTGAGGTCCCTGAAAAGAAAAAGAAAAAAGTTTATAATACAAGCCGGCCATGGAGTACCGGAAACAGGAAAAGAGAGTCGAAACAAAAGGTCGATGTAGAGGAAGAATTGCTAGTCACTGCGAACTCTCTTTTACAACAGGCAAAAAAAATACCAGAGCCCGATAAAGCCGAGCCAGATTGTGAAAATAGTTATTTTTGCAAGAGTTTGCTCCCACGACTAAAGAAACTACCACCCAGAACAAGAGCTTTGGTGAGAATGAAAATCGAGCAAATATTATTTGAGGCAGAATTCGCTAGCACTCCATCTCATCAGATGCAGATGAGAGCTGCTAGTAGTATGCCTATGCATCATGGATACTACCAGCAAAGCCAAGGCAATATCCAAGAGCCCCAGCATCTAGATTTTCATGCAAGTCAAGAGCAACCAATGCACTCTGATTTTATAAGTTTGTAGAATTGTTTTCCATGTAATCTAACTTTTTATATAAATCTCAAGAGTAAATGTCATGTTTTGTTTTGAAGTTTCAACATGCATCTGACATCATATATATGAAGATAACGATATATTGATATTTTGATATATATTTTGATATATGTTTTGATATATTTTTAGATATTTTGATATTTTTTGATATATAATACAGATAATATATTTTGATTTACCTTGAGAAATATTCTATTAACATTTTTGTTGTGTTTCAGCCCAAGAAAAGTCAATAGTTTTTTTATAAATTATAATTATTATGTGTATATTTTTAATTATGCATTTTATATAATAGTGATTATCAATATTATTAAAATGTTCTAAAAATCTGACTCTTGATAATTATTACTCTCATAACATCTTGCGAAGGAAGAAATATGGAAAACCAAATTATAAGAAAAGTGCTTTTTTGGCATCTGAATAGTTGTTATTTACAAAAATATATTATAAATATGCATAATAATAGTAAATGTTAAATGCTTTTTTGAATTTTATGTTAATCTTTTCTTGATTAATCATTAACAGGTGCCACAAAGGTTTTGCTGGAACTCATAATAAAAATGTTAAATATAAAAAAAAAAATCTGTTTTAAAAACTTCACCAGAGGCAGACCAAATTATAATTATACAGAAAGTTACATAAAAAAGTTTTGTCCTTACAGAACTCTTCAGTTAACTTTTAAACGTTATACCACTGAATAGGTCTGTATGAAGGAAACTTGTTTTGTTTTTATATAATTTCCTGTATATAACTTGGTGTTTTGAAAGTTTTAGAACAAAGTTTTTTTAATATTTATTATCCATTCTTTTAAAATATATATAAATTTTACTCAGTGTGATTCATTTTACAATTTTGGCTTAGTAATAAGATTTTTGGCAATTTTAGTTCACAGCCATAATGTTTATTGCAATGTATTAATATTGCAAGTTGGCACATTAAGTATGAATAAGTCCACAGTTTCTCACATGTTGCCATTGCCAAGCTACCTGTCCCATTTCACTGTTAAAGTAATCTTTGAAGTTATCTCTAGATTTTCCAGCGTCAAATGTGTAGCGGTTTCCCCCAATCTTTCTGGCATTAGTTAGCCCACCTTCATCATCTTTAATGGCTGCTCTCCAATCTCCAGGTATAATATTGCCTGTCTCATCCTCACAATCTACAAATCCTTTGGGGATGTACTTTGCATTCTCAGTCAGACGCAAGTAATTGTGCAGGCAAACAGCAGCTTTGGTGATTTTCTCAACCAGGTCAACATTTGCCCTGATAGGGCGGCGAAAAACCCTCCACTTGGCTGACAAAACTCCAAAGGCATTCTCTATTGTACGCCTTGCCCGGGAAAGCCTGTAATTATAGATCCTCTGAGGCTCATCTTGATTTTTTCCGGGGTATGGTTTTATTAACCAAGGCTTAAGAGGGAAGATGTCATCTCCAAGTAACACATATGGTAGCTCGTGGCCTTCAACTAAGTCTGGGCCAGGGAGATTTAATTTCGTTGGAGCCTCATCAAATGCCTTTCCATATAAAGTTTCTGATAGTACACTGGCGTCATTGGTACTACCATATGCACCAATATCAACGAATGTGAAACAATATTTAGCATCACATATTGCAAGTAAAACAATGCTATGGAAATTTTTGTAGTTAAAATAGGCAGAGCCAGCATTCTTAGGGCATTCCATATTTATGTGTTTCCCATCAATTGCTCCAATACAGTGTGGGAAATTCCATTCAATTTCAAACTCTTCGGCAATTTTCATCCAATCACTGATTTCTTTGGGTGGGATTAAATAGTTCTTGTTGAGAGCGTGCCAAATTGCTTCCAATGTCTCCCTCAGTATATTGGAGACAGTTGCTCTGCCAATTCGAAATGAAAACGAATGCGACTGCTGAGAGTCGCCAGTTGCTAAGAACCTAAGTGTCAGCATCAAACGTTCTGCATCCGATATTGGCTGTCTTGATCTACACTGTTTTTTTCTTATTAGTGGTCCTACCAAGGCAAGCAGATGCTCAAATCTTTCTGGAGACATCCTGGTGAACCTTCAGACAAATAATTAGAGAGGCTTGAAGGCATTGACAAGTGTTAAAAAAATTTCTTAATTTATTAAAAAACATCTTTTTATGATAATCTCCATGTCGCTTACCTAAAAAAGAACTCTCTGTCATGTAGTCGAAGCTCTTGTACAAGAGTGTGAAAAGTCCCGAAATTCTGCCTGTTCTTAAATATCTCCCTAATCCAAAACCGATGTTTTCTCTTATTTTTCTGCTGTTCCCTTTTTCTCCTGTGTTGTATTGCAGTTAGAATAAGCATAGCGCCAGTTTGAAGCTTTAGTACACGAAGTCGTTCGTTCGCATCCGCCGCCATTTTGAAAATAGCGCTAAATTCGCGCTCAATTATTGTTATTTGAGCCAAGGTCTCCAACCGCGTTAAAGAAGTTGAGCGACAGCAGCGATATATGGAAACACCGTATCGCTACCATCGCTCAAAAAATAAATTTGTGTCAAAACACGTTTTTCGACGATAGTAGCGATGGTAGCGGCGGGAGCGATTATATGGAAACCGGGCTTAAGAACGCTGTTATCTTTTATGAAAGGATAATACCATCGAACACGATGGGGGGACCAGGAAACCAATTGTAAAGTAATGAATAAAAACAACGTAAGTTTTGGGCCGGTTAATTAAAGGCCTTTCTAAAATATTATACTTTCACATGAGTCGAACTGAAGAGACCTAAAGAGTGATGATTTAAGATATTTTAAGGTAGTGTAAGGCAAATTTCAGAGTGGTTAACAGGGATTATATATTTTTGGAAGTGGCGAAAGTTACAATATGTTCGAGTTTATGTCAAACAGTCTTGCTTCTAGCTACGTTTGTGCATATGGAAACATATAACAACTCAGATAGAATCCCACTCGGTGGCTTTAAGGTTTTTTGGCTGAGTCGCACTTGCTGGAAAATTGTTTATTTTGCCTGTCAACGCATGAGCTCCGAAAGTGCGACATCGAATCGAAAACAATTAGCTGACTTTACACTAGACGCATAAGTCAATCTGTTAAACCTGTCTGTTGAAAATTAAACCTGTCAATCACAACTAGGCATACACTGCCTTACGTGACCACCATGTATTGTTGCTAGGTCTGTATGGAAAGATATCGGACCGAGAACTTGAAATATCACAAAGCTTCAAAAATGTCTAAAAACTGTTTCTGGCAACGACCGTATATTACGATGGTAGCCATCTTAATAATCTTTTGTCAACATTCAAATTAGCCCTACCAACCTCGTTTTGATTAACTTAGCCTTTTGAAAGTTTAACACAAAGACTACAATCGCCGCCAATATTTTAAATTTTTTTCGATTTTCTAACAATCTTCAGAAGGGTTCGGAAATCCTCTGAACATTTACCGAAGTACTTTAAAATTGTTTATTAAATATATGTTCGAGTTTTGAAAATTTAAGGAAAAACAACATTCATTGATAATTTTATGTGGCGGGTCAAAAAAAAAAATCAATTTTTTAATGTTTTTTATTTTTTGGGGGGGTGGGAGGTGGAGTGTTAGTATATGAAAGGATTTTTCCTTTTTAAAGACCTTTTTGTAAATGCCCTGGGGCTAATGTTTTTTTTGTTTTTTTTGGGGGGGGGGGGGGAAACTGATGGTTGGAATTTTATGGTATACATAAAGAGAAGTTCTTTTCAGTACTCTTTAAACCTGCAAGTCAAGGACACTCATTTTTTTCTAAACAAACTATCTGTAACTCCTATAACGAACTATGGTATTGCTACCTCAGGTTCTTCGTTATGCTGAGTAAAGGACATTTACTTGCATTAAGAGGCTCCCTTGCCAGTGCGGAAGAAGCAAGTGAGATTTTAACGAACTTTTTGCCGGTAGTAAGAGAAGTGAAACTTGACAGTGAGAAGTTGGCAAAGAGGTCACAACACTATAATTCCAGGACACTTATTCCTGAGGAGTTCAGTGACTGGTTTCCACTTCATGCAACAGGTGATGGTGATTGCCTTTTTAATTCCGCTTCGATTTTACTCTCAGGAGACGAAAAAATGGCAGCCACTCTTCGTTTGCTTACAGTAGCGGAGCTACTTGCCCATTGTGGCTTCTATGCCGATCATCCTCAATTAAAGGAAATTGTCGACAGCTCAACCTTTTCTCGTGTAGCAATCACGTCCATTTTTTTGGGTGAAGAAAAGGCACAGAGCGAATATGGAAAAAACACCGGAAATCTCAAGCATGCAATTGAAATTCTTGCCCAATAAACCGCTAAATCATATGTCTTCTCAAGTGCCTTTCACATTCTTGCACTCTCGTCAGTCATTGGAAAACCAGTTTATTCTGTCTATCCAGAAATTGCATCCGCACCTGTAATCAGAAACGCAATCCACAGAATCTTTTATCCAAGGCAAGGCGAGGGACGTAAACCAAGACACTATGGTACATATAATGTGGACAACAATGAGCGCAGTGCCACGCAAGGGTTGGGCGCAAAACCACTTTGTACCGCTAGTGCCAATGAATCAATTAAGTTACAGGCCTGCATGCACATATGCAAATAATGTTAAGGCAATAAAACTTCCGCAAAGGACTTTTCTTCCATGCCGTGCTGATTCAAAACAACCTTCAAATGAAACTTCTAAACCGTGTTTAACGATCAAGACCAACCAGCAGTCATCTGAGCCCGTAGAATCTTCCTGTAAACCAATTTGGTTTACCTCTCGAAAAGCGCAATCAGTTAAAGATGTCGAAGGCTCTAAATCAAGATATCACGGTACACATATCGTGGACAACAACGTAGCTAAAACGAAAAGTTCACCAAAACGGCACCATTCTCAATTTGGGCGGAATCTCAACCACAAGAATACAGAAGCATCTTTTGGTAACATGATGTTCGGCAAACATTCCAGACCTAAAATCGAACGTAGGAAGCGCGGAAACATTAGCGCAGGCAGTACTGGCTTGGTTTCAACTCCAATTTCAAAACAGTCAAAAACCGAATCTATACTATCCTTTTGGGAGCATGACGACAAACATCAGAAAGAGTATTGCGCGGAAAATGAAAGAGTTGATAATCGGCGTTCTTCTACGGAATGCAGGGTCGACCAATCGTCAAAAACTAAAACTTTGGAAGAGGTACTCCCTCTTAACGGGGTCAACATATAAGCAGAGAGGGGTACTGGCAACTGCGAATGCAAAAAGAACAATTTTCAGAAGTGAAAATACGGTTATAACAAAAGATGGCGAGCCAATAGGGCTTATAGGTGGAAAGGTGACAGGGTCACTAATGGAAAATGCTGAAAGCATTGTAGAGAAAATGTCCATAGTTGGATCCGAACAGCAACTAAGGCATCTAGGAGCAATTCTTGCCATTGCTCGGTATATTATGGAAAATGGACCAATAGTTCCAACGCAAGCAGTCACAAAATTCTATCAAGAATTGAAAGGACTGAAGAAAACGCGCAATCTCAGGTCTTCAAGCATGTTTGAAACACTCGTTAAGCATTTGAATTTGGTTCAGATTTATATTGAAGGGAAGGCATTCATTATGGAGAATCGTGGCATTGAAATTGGAAAAATTCTCAATTCCTTAAAACAGGTTGAAAAGAGAGTAGATAAAGTTGTTAATGAAAGGGTTGAGGCAGCCATTGGAGAAAACTATGATAGCATACTGAAATATCTTGATAGCAAAAGGGATAGAGATACAGTAAAGGCTATTCTAACAAAGATCACTAGCGCTACCTTCATGGCTGACATGGCTAACGTGAAAGACAAAAGATCTTTTCAGCATTCCAAAAATCGAGTTGAAAGCAATCTGATTTCGGTTAGAGACATTGAAAGGAACATCATCGATGATAAAGAGTTAAGCGATGACCAAAAAAGACGGAAGAAAAACAGACTACTGCATAAGTTTAAAATGGAGAGATTGCGTCATGTTTTTAAAGGAAGAGGACGTAAACTTAAATGTGAGCAAATTCCAGACCTTGCAGGAATATTGGAGTTTGCTTTCGGAATAGGAGACAAAATCGATCGAGCATGAGGTGGTTTAGAAAGTCATCCAAGATTGACTGATACGATACTATACAGAGCCGTAGACAGCAATACGACAATGAAGCATGCCAGGGAAACCATTCTTGCTTTGGCACCGGAAGGTTTTTCGATTTCACTTTCATCGTGTTTTAACTATACACAAAACTACAGAGAGGGAACGTATCAGGCCAAGCGACACCATTCTGGAAAAGGAATAAACGCATGTCTTTCGTTACACAAACCACCTAGAACGGGTGTTGAACAATTTGTTATCAACCTTCCCTGGTCAACGCATAATGTCAATCTCACTCTTGATACTTGTCACGAGTTTCCTAATAGTATGATGGTAGACTCAAAAGATGCAAAGGCAAAAGTAAACTCTGATGTATCTCCTGTACAAAAACCAGGAAAAACATGGAAGAAAGTAACATTGCCTGATCACAACTGGAACCGGTCCACCCACAACACAGTGACACCCATGACTCATCTTTTTGTGGAAACAGACCTAGCTCTTGAAACACAAAGTAATGATGAACTATTTTTTTGTGTTAGACGTACAGGTACCGCAGCAACTGTTGTCGATCTTACCTATTTCGAGCCACAAACAGTTCAACGTGTCTTTAATGAATTCCTTCTATTACTTGTGAATCCTGGCTTGGATAGTGTGTTTAGAAACCCGGACACTGGAAGGTTGAAAGAACATTTTGTATTTATTGTGGATAACGGTCCAGCAGAGGCTCCTGGCAGCGCTTTAGTTTCAATGTGGCTGGTGCGTCTGGCAAGATTTCTACAGCTCCAAAGTGTAACCCAAAAGTCGTTTGCTGAGTATCACAGCAAACGAAATCCGGTCGAGAGAGTTCATGCAGTCCACAACCGCACCCTATCCAACGAAGTTTTCACAAGCCGAGGTGTACACCAAGAATTCCAAGTTGGTGATAAGCATCATATGGACAATATGGAACATATGGCAGAAGAGGTACGAAAATGTCTGAGTTACACCCAGTATGGTGGTAAGCCTTGCATTGCATTGCATGGAATTGGTGATAGGTATGTCTTTGACGACGAATCAATGCTTGTTACATTTATGGGTAAAACCGAAGCGAAAAAAATGATGATTTAGGTACATACCGTCCAACTAAGACTTCATTATTTGAAGAAGTGGTTTCGATCTGGAATCTTAATGAGGAATTTGTAGGCAGCTACACAGAAGACTATCAGATACTACAAAACACATTTGATGAAGAGGGTGAGAGAACTTCATGGAGGGTCAAGTACTCCACTGTCATATACAACCCGGACATCCAATCAACAAACCCCATGTTAGCAAAGAAGTTTGAACTACAGCCCATACCAGATTATGTGAGATGGCTAAAAACTGGAGGAGAACTTCATTATGTACCCTACGAGAAACTACCTCATTTGGAAACTCAAATAATTGATAACACACCAGCTGCATTTCTTCCTTCACATGTTTTGGAAATCGCATTTAAAGTGATGCAAAGCAGAAGAGATGAAATGGCTCCTTATCTGTCCTTTTTGGCATGGTGCCCAAAAACAGACGTGGAGAGGTTCTTTCAAGAATACGAGGAAAAGTTGAACAGAAAATTTAATGATGACAAAGGTAGGGAGTACTGGTCTCAGCATGAACTGTATCAAGAGAAAACAAAGAATGAATTACAGGATATGGCGCGAAATGAGAATCTTCCCAGCGAAGGTAAAAAACATGAGCTTGTTAGAAAACTGGTACACAAACTTGATCTTGGAAATCCACCCGAACTTGAGATATACAACGGATGTTTGGAATCTCTTCCTCGGTCAGTTTCAGACATTGCTAAAATGTCTATTTATAAGTTAAAGCAAGTGCTTAGGTGTCATAACATACTTGACTGTGGAAACAAGGATGAACTTGTGATTAGGGTCAGTATGTTGAAAGCAAAACGAAGCTATATAATTTTTCACAAGGAGGAAGAAGCACTCTTAAACTTGATAACAGCCGTACAGCATTTGATTGCAGCTCAAAAGAAAGTCTATATCTGTAATCCTAGCATTGTCCACAAAAGGCGAAAATATTCAACGCCAAGTGATCCAGCATTAAAAACTGTGCGTCCAAGGGACAGTGCCTCAGTAACAAACAAGAATTATGGTGCCTTTCTGGATGTACCGGAAGATATAAACTTTGACAATCTAGAAAATGTGTTACATTGCCTTCGTGAAGAAATTTTGACCGCTAAAAACTGTAACGAAAGACATCAAGCACCTGCAGCTTTTAAAAGCCATCTTGATGCAATGCGCATTGTTGGAGCAAGGGTACTTGCTTCATGGAGCAGAGATGAACTTGGAAACTCAGGTTGGAAATCAGGTTAGCAGAAAAAAATTAACCAAGAACAAAACTAAACAAACAGTACATATAGCATATCATTTTCGTATTATTTCACCAATTATGTAAAACAAAAAGATCAGCTTTCTCTTAATATATAAATTAACTGGCCAGCTATCTGGTTTTTTTTCATATGTTACATTTAGTAGTTAATACTTTTATGTTCTTGTGAAAATTTCATTTATTTTTCTCTTATCATGACAGGATGGTATGTTGGTACAGTAAAATCCTATACAAAAACTGGAGATACCATTACTGTTCAGTTTGACAAAGAACCAGAAACTATTTACAAGTACTGTGTGGAGAAGGATTTTCAACAATCAAAGTTAAAGCTGGCAAAGACAACAAGTTCAAAGATGTCTGATTATGAAGAGATTGCACAAGTAGGAAGTTTGGTCAAAAT
>JAOCPT020542637.1:0-11309 GCA_026546935.2 Palythoa grandiflora | reverse complement strand
TATACTGTTTTCAACCACTATGCATGTTATTTTGAAGCTCATGTTTAAAAATATAGAAATGAAGCACCTCTATATACTTCAGCAAAACTCTATTGAAATTATGTTAAGCGGTGTAGACTACATACCTGCTATGGATTATCGCCCACAAAAAACATCATATGGACGCTTCTGTGTAGACCCTACGCCCACCCCCCACCTTATAGAAATATCACATACATTTATAATTATCAATATTCTAATAGAACACTGAAAGATATAGTAAAAAGCCTAACATGTCCCATGAGTACTTTCTATGAATATATTCAAAGGTCTTCAACAAAGTTCCCTTGACATGACTTTGGTAATGTTTTTTGCACCTGCTTGCTTCAACTTCTGTACTTAAATTTTCGAAGTATTCACTAATAATCAACTCCCAGCGAACTCGATATTGCAAGCGTGCAAAAAACAACATGAATATATCCATAGGCCTTCTTCAAAGTATGAAACTGTTCGGAACAATGATTTTAACTTCATCAAGATCTTTTATTTTACTGTAATCAAAATGATTCCGAATTGGCAGAGGTTTTTAACCAAACTGTCAATTTTTTTTCACGACGTACACATAGAAAAATATGACAACAGCCAACCCACCCTCACCTCCCCTACAACCGCTAATGACGTTTCCTGTGGGCAAAATCAGTATGGTACATGTCTCTTTCATAAAAACAAGTTATTATTTGTCTTAATTTTATTTTTTTATTAATGCACGGATTCTTAACTTACGTAAAAGTACTTGAATTCTACTTCTGTTTGCAGAGTGGATTAAAGAACTTTTAATAAACTGTGAGGAGCTAAAACTCAATATCATTTACAAAAAAGACAAAAATAAAGAATATTATTGTGACTCGAATTTCAGAGCTCGTATCTTTGAGCACAACATTAATTATATCATAATTAAGAATCCCAACTGGAAGGAGCCAGATCCAGACCAGCCTGATGGGTTTTAATATAAAGTTACCCAAAAAAACTCCAATCAGTAATTAAAGCGAAACACGTTGATTAAATCTCAAGCATTTGGGCATGTTTAAATAAATATATTTTTTGTTTCTATTGAATATTGAAACTAGCTGTAGTTTTGTAGTAAAACTATAAATGATTTTAATGCAACCATAGTTTAATTAAGTTTTGACTCTCGTTTAGAATACCAACACAAACCTGGCATGAGGTTATAATTGTTGGTCCTTCTCTTAGCATTGGTACTAATTTAAATGAAAAGAAAAGTGAATAAGTGTACAATATCTGGTTAATATTTTTAAGATATATTTCAACGTATTTACTTTGATTACGTCAGCAAAAGTGTTTTGTAATCATACAAGAACAATATCATTCAGAGAAAACTTAAACGGAAGACGTTTTCTGTCTCAGGTTTTAGACAATAGCCGTTACATCACATCTTTTGTTTTAAAGACAACCATTTATACAATTTAGAAACGCTTTTTGGGGAAAAAGAAGATTTTTAAGCTGACAAAACTGAGTTAAAAGAGAAAATGTTTTGTCACTTACTTTGTGAGAAAAAAAATCGTGCAGTGTTTTTTAAATTCATATTGTTCATATCTTTCAAACGCATATTGTGGATTAGTTTGGCCTTATTAAGGAAACGGTTCACAAACCTTTATTAGTAGTAACATATCACCGTATAGATTTATATAGTTATGTGCTTTAATGTAGATAGTTGTAATGATCAATAACAGATGTACAGTATAATTCGCGGAATTGTACTAGTAAAGTCCAGCACTTGCGAGTAACCGAGCACGGCCAAACTTTCGAAGAATTTTGAAAACAACGATGATGTTTCACAAGTTAGAAGTTCAGTTGCCCCATAGAACAAGAAAATAAAGCAAAAGATTTAGCATAACAAGTGAAAAAAGGAAAAGCAAAGTGAGCAATTGAGCATTAATTCCTTAAAAAACGAGCGTTCGCCAGAGCAACTCTACCAAGCACAAAAAGAATTAAAAAATTAAGGAAACTATTTGGTATCCCTAACAATTGCAAGCCACTGATGACAGAGCTAAATCTAATAACGATTCGTTTGTAATAACTTAGAATTTTGAACATGTTTTTAAAACAAAAAAATTCATTATGGAGCTAGGAGATCGCGATACAAATTGGATTTTTACTACATGTTTTTGGAGGGTTAATCATTAACGCCAAAATTTTTATGATATCTTTATTAGAGAATATTAATGATAAACCTTAGCGTTAAAGTACCTTTCGGGCATGGCGTTTAACTCTATAGAAACAGTTTAATATATACAAAAACGAATTTAAGCAACAAAAAACACTCATGATTCGAAAGTAGGTTTTCACGAAAGGAAGCGGTAAATAACATCAGTAACTTTAATATTTCAAGAATTACTAAAATTGGATAAGAAAATTACCGAAGCTCTCAAGTAAAGAATAAAAATAAAGAGCCAATATTTCAATTCAAATGAAGTCATATCAACATAAATCGGTTAGATAAATGATACATTGGAGGAAAATTATCTTAAATATAAATTTCGAACTTCGAAAAGCAAGAAACCTTTTACATTTTCTGATATTCATACAGAACTTTTATTTTCTGATTCGCGCGGGAGATTTCGAGTGCTACTCTAAACTTAGAAATTAAAGTGTTCAGCTCATCAAGGAATTACAGCCCGATTTATCAACTTCGAGAAAAGAGCTTTGTTATTTGTTTTGTTGAAGAAAAATGCTTTTGTGCTTCCTTCTTCAAGGAAAGGACGAGCATCCCTTTTTTATTTATCTGAGCAAACTAAGTGGATCGCCAGTTCAAAAAGTAAATTTTAAAACTTTAACCTTGTATAATATTTTCTATTTTAGCGCCATTGAATTTAATCCCATTTTAGCTTTAAACCGAATAAAGACCATAAATAATTCAACAAACCAAATAGAAAATAGTGCGTGATGAGTACACAATGATGATATATTGGGTAGATGATATATAAATTATATTGGGTAGGAAAATTTTGCTATTTTAGTAATTATTTTATTGAAAGTTCTCATGCAGAACAAAACGTTTTCTAAAAGTCCTAAAAGTTTCTTATATAATAATAATAATTTACTGCGTTTGAGGTTACACATGAGACTCCGGATGTGGAAATTAAGTGTTTAACGGAGCCCAGTCACGATGAGAAGTCTTCAACGCAATGAAAGACTGATGAATTTTGAGCGTTCACATGTTAAAACATAAATATAAATGAAATAAAAAACATAAAAACTTTCAAAATTAAAAGCTCTTTTTCTCAGTTAACTCATCTGTAAAAGAAGGTTAAAGAAATTTTTTGCGCGTAAGCGGTAATTTTTGGTCGAGGCTCATTGTTACTTTAACTTTGTTTTTCAGTTGCACAACTTGAGCTTTAATTGTGTCTGTTTTGTTCTTAATTTATCTACACAGTTAAGAAAATTCAATGTCTTCAGCATTCGCGGTCTGTTCATGTTTATTTCGATTTTGTTTTTGACAGTAGCACAAACTTCACATTTGACAGTGTACTGATACGTATAGAATATCAAACAAAACATATCTCGAAAGTCATCTTGGAGTCAGAATCTAAATGTGATCAATTAAAACAGAAATTTTAACGTTGAAATTCAGCTATATTTCGGTTCGTTTCCAAAACCATAACCCCGCTAAGGTTTAGATAACCGTATTTTGATTTTTATATAATCCAAGATAATTAATTTCGCTCTGTTTTGCTCTGTATTTCTTTAAACTGTCAGGCACTTCGGTGATTACTAACACTGCAGCTGATTTCTGATTTCTGTCTCACGATAAAGTGAGCCGAGTTTTAATTTAAGTTGGGCTGTTGCAAATCAAAAATATCGTTTGCTTCTGAAGCTCTGTACAATGTTCTTAATTTTGGGCGAGTTTTGGCCTCGCAGTTCCTCAGAAAATGTTTTAATATAAAACATGTGTGTAGCATCTTTATACAGAATGAGCCGGAAAAATGTTAAACTAATGAAAATGCAACTCGTTCTGTCTTACGTTCTCGTCCCATTTTAATTTGTTCAAAATCATGATTAGCAATAGACCCAGGTTGAATTTTAACCGATCTTTTTGTCTCAAACTTTGTAGAGACTGATTTGAGCTGAAATTCTGGGGGAGACATTTTGTTTCTTTAGAAAATATGAACATTTTTTATGCATTTACTCGGCAAAGAAAGTGTTATTTGAATTTTGGCCTAGGTTTAAGTTTTCTCATTTTTGAACAAATCCATCTCTTTGAATATAGAATTAACTAAAAAGAATTAAATTAGATTGAATAGAAATTTATTGAAGCCCAAAACGTTTAAAACTGATTTTGAAATGCTGCTTCTGTTCATTTGTAGAGTTAAAACAATAATACTGCTATTTTCGCTTGGTGAAACTGAGAAACATTTGTATAGATAAATTTTTTTTATTAGGGGAAATAGAGTCTTTTAACAATAATTATAGTAATCATGCATATTAGTTACAGCTAGAGTATTCCAGTTTCTTAGCTATATCGCTTGCCATTCTTCGGACTCAGCTTTGAGAAAAGAAAGACAATTTCTTTTTATTCTTTAATGATAAATACATTCAAAGTTGGAAGTTAAACGAACGTACTTTCATGTACTTTACTGACGTAACACAGTCGCTGTAAAATGAACCAGGAAGACCCATAAATGCGATGGATCTGATCTGAAACGTAATCTCTAACTCACAGTTGTGTTCAAAAATAAAAAAAGTAAAGTGGTTTGTTCCGTAATTATGAATAAACACTTGAGAATATATTGATTCACTAAACATTTACAACTACATATGGCTTTTCATTGACGTAAAAAACCCAAAAGAACTGGGAAAAAAAAAACAGAACTGACCACATTTTTGTAATCTATCAATCAACTAACAATGACTTCAAAACTGTTTAGAAAACATTTTTATAGTTTTATAGAGTAAAATTATGTTAAAGCGGTTTGCGTTAAATGGAACTCTTTAGTAATCCCAAAGTATATCTTAATTTGGGGACTATATATATTGTGTGAGCTTAATTAGTATCAGCAATATTCAAATTAACTCAAGTAGCTGATATTACCAACTTTTTAGTCACATACCGGCACTACAAGCGAGAAATAGCTTTGGGATTTCAGTATATTAAATGCACTGATTATCAGTGTAAAAGTAATTTAAAAATAAGGCCGGTCTAATACCGCGTGCATCAAATAAAAGAAGACAGAGATGAAAGATTGCACATCAGTTTTCACTGGCAGCTCTCAAGATGCAAGCAAAATTTCTTCTGTCCATCCTGCTGGTAGCAGCACTGGCTTTCTCCTTCAGTAAAGGAGACGAACAAGAAGGTATATTTTAAACATAGAGAGATTATAGTAATTACTTAATTGCAACTTTTAATGCCTGACTTTAGCTGCCTTACTAGGTAACTTCAGCCCTAACCTTTTCAAAATTGCTGTGCTCACTGGTTTTCAATGATAAAAAAAATTTAAAGTTTTAAAAAGTGTAAATAAGCGAAATTATTGTTTAATTTTACTGTATGCTAAATCGACATTTCTTCTGTTATAACAACACGTAGCTCTATATTCGAGGTAAGCAATGGGACAATTTTTAGAATAGCTATATACTCGTAACTTTGTTTTCAAAAACTGTACTAAAAGAAAGCGTATGTGAATTTATGTTCAGAGTTTTTGATTTGGCATGATTTTTTAATCAGCATTTTAAGTTTTTCAGCTCTGTAATGGCTGTAAATGAATCTATACATACTGACAGAGAACTTCATCAATGTGCATCTGTGCAGAAACAAGTGATTTTTCCCATTAAAATAGAGCAGTCTAAAAGAGTTATTAGTGTAATATACATACGACACATTTCGAACAACTAGTTCATCGTCAGAGAGAGAAACTTTGATGTGTCTAAGAGGAAACAATATCAGAACAAATACTGGAAAAAATCAGACGCCCCGAGGGGGGAATCGAACCCACAACTCACAGATTTCATGACTGGTGCTCTACCACTGAGCTACCGAGGCAATTACAGTGGGATGGGCTGATTTTGAATAATCGGTGAGTCGTGGGTTCGATTCTCGCTCGGGGCGTCTGACTTTTTTCCAGCATTTTTTCTGTTATTATTTCCTCTTAGACACATCGATCAGAGCTTCTCTCTCTGACGATGAATTAGAGTTATTAGTGCTACTAATGTTTTTAATTTTTATCATTGCTCGCATTAGCCAAAACGCAAACCAGACAAGTACGACCTTTATAAACCCAAGTCTAGATATAGTTTAAGACATTTGTCGTATGACCAAATGATTTTGTTTTAAGATATGCCGTCAATAGAGGAATTCGAAAGCCAAGAGATTGCTTATTGAGATTGTAAAATTCCTTAGAGATTGTAACATAGCATTATAACGCATAGTAGTGAAATGTGAAAAAATTTTGTCTTTCAGTCGAGTTCAGTCGGAACGTGTGATTAAAGAAATTTGATTCGCGTTTCGCGCTCTTCCAATTTTGTTAATTGCGTGTAATGATAACAGACTGAATTAAACTCCACTCTGTCCTATTACCATTTCTACGCGTCGGCATGGTTTTCAAGATAACTTCTCGTAAATTTGGATTTTAAAACTGTTCTAAAAGAAGCGTATACATATAAGTGAATTCGCGTTCAAAGTTTTTTTATTTTTTATTTTTTGATGTTTTAGAATTTACTTTTTCCAGCTCTGTAATGGCTGTAAACATCTGTGAATATATACGGCTGTGCATTTGTTCATAAACGAATGATATTTCTCATTAAAACAGAGCATGCTGGCTAAGAGAGTTATTACTATTATAAACATTTTTAATTTTGACCATTCATGGCATTAGCCAAAACGCAGTTTAAACCAGTCTAGTTTGACCTTGATAAATCCAAGACTAAATATAGTTTAAGATATTTCTCGATTGACCAAATGACTTTGTTTTTAAGATGTGCCGTTAATGGAAGAATTCGAAAGCCGAGAGCAAGACGAACTAGCAGCTGGTAAGAAAACATTAGATATACTGTTTTATGAGTTTTAGAACATTTTTAAAATTCTCTGATTTTATTACAAGTCTTTCTTTTTGATAAAATATACATTTCAATTTCAGTAAGTACAATATAATTATGTGATGAAATGGCTGCCAAAGTCTTTGGACAGAAACAATTAAAATCTAAATCTAAGTTGGACACAATGGGAAAAAAAATTGATTTAAAACGTTTCGGACTAAAGTCCTTTTTCAGGGTAAAGTAAACGTGTTTTTTTTTTATAAGAAACAGTAAATTTTTGCTAGGCTTAATTTTTTGGCGATTTCAGTCTCAATTTGTTCTTAAATTGTTTTTATTCCTGTGAGCAGTTTTTATTGAGCTGTCTTGCTCCACACATTTATTGTACGGGCTAAATTTAGTCTTTACCGTTACAGTGAATCTTTTTTTATGTTTTATGCTTTATCGCTAAGTTTTAGTTAATTTTCTACCACAAAAACGTTCCTAGTTATCAAGCCTCAGCCTGAGCTTGTTTTTAAATTGTTATTAAATTTTAGCAAATTTGAGCCTCGTTGTTCTTGTAAAGTTGTTCTTTGAATTTTGAACTTTATTGATTTCAGTTGCGTTATATAAATTACAAAAACCCATTTAAACTGCAAGTAGCATAGGGCTAATCGAGGCAGGTTAAAAGTTAGATACAGGAATTATCAATACGTACCTCGCTCGTATTTAAACAAAGCATGCAGTCGAAAATGCTATATATATAAAAAGAAGAATTATATAGTTGTAATTATTTTAGTAGGATAATTTATGTAATTGAATAAAGTGACTTGGTTTATATGTATTTGGTAAAGATAGGTATGTTATGAAAGAAGATTGAATTATATATAGTATATATATGTTCTTATAAGAAACAGCATGCATGAGTTAGGAGTAATTGAACTCCTTAGCTTCTTGTAAATTGTCACAAAATTTTTGTTCTTTCTTTAGAGAGAAGCAACGCTAAGTACACTCTTTTTTATTCAAGAACGTTTAATTTTGGATTTGAGGCCCAGTGTTCTTAAATTGTTTCAACCTGAAACAATCCTAAAATGTTATTAGATCTAAATATATCAGTAAGTACACGTAATGAGATCTAATATCCACTACACTGCAGCACAAATTAGCTCGAGTTCTTTTTTGAGTTTATCAAAATTCTGGGGTTAGTTCTTTCGTATTTTCCAAATACATGTTAATCTGGCCAAGAAACTTCAAGTTAAATTTTGTATAAATATGGAAGAGTTCCAACAAGAAGATGTTTTTCGCGGTTATGATTTCATTTGTTAGCTGGTGATGAAAATTATTAATTAAACTTTGTCTTTGATAACATGTCTTTAGAATATTGAATATAAAACATATAAAATATAAATTTACATACTTGCAGCATGTTGTATGATATATTAAATGACTTTGTTTTTAAGATGAACCGTCAAACGAGGAAAGTACGAGCCAAGAAGATGAAACAGATGGTAAGAAGACATGGTAGATTATTAATGAATACTTCGAAAATTTAATGATAGAAGTTGAAGCAAGCAGATGCAAAAGAACATTACCAAAGTCATGTCAATGGAACTTTGTTGAAGAGAGTTGAATATATTCATAGAAAATTCTAATTGAAAACGTCCGGCTTCTTACTATAGTTTTCATTGTTCTATTAGAATATCCATAAATGTGTGTGACATTTCTCAAGGTGGTGGGTGGGGGTGGGGTCTACAGAAAAGCTTCCATATGACGTTTCTTGTTGGCAAAAAACGATATTTGATGCTTTCCTTAAAGAGCGCTTGCGCAATTCGACACCATGTCTGTGATTTTTAAAGCACTTAAAATTTCATATTGTGCCTGGTATATTTTTGTACCCTAATAAGATTTATTCCTCTCTCTGTAAGTAAGTAACATGAAGTGACTCGCGTCCTAGTTAAACAAGAAAGTGGTGTAAAATTAGATTTTAGGAAAAAACTAGTTTGAAAAACAAATCCGGTCTAATATCGCGAACAACTCAAAAAAGGCAATAAAAGGAGCTAGAAAGCAAAGCTTTGACATCAGTTTTCACTGACAACCCTCAAGATGCAAGTAAGAGTTCTTCTGACCGTTCTCCTGGTGACATTCGTGACTTTCTCCTTCAGTAAAGGGGAGGAACAGGAAGGTATATATGGAGAGAGATTATTGTGGTCTTTCGGGGCCTTCCTGTTTCACAATACTAAAACTAGTGCTACATTGACATTTTTGATGCTACTGGTTCTTACAATAATTGTGTAGTAATAGCTAAATCATTCTTTCAATTGCCGATAGAAATTAAGAGAGAGTATTCTAATTGTTTTTTAATTAGTTTTAAAACTCTTTTTGATAAATTAAGTCCTAATTTCTAACTCATGTTTCCGTGTGCAGGTTTGCTCGGCAGTCTGTTGAATTTAACTTGTTAGATTAATGCTTAATTTTTTTTACCTTCAAAAACTGTTACACCATATTTTGCTGCTGCCTTTGTTGTATTCAGAAATATTTTGTCAATTAGAAGCTTTCAATTGTCATCAAAAACGACTGAAAATCGGGAACTGTAGAGCGCCATATTGGATCTCAGAGCCACTATCACCTGATAGATAACGAGTACGGTAACCAATCAGATTACAGCCTTTGACTAGATTTCTACTGAAACAAAAAACAAGAGATCGCTCCAATACAATCATTAGTAACAATGTAACTACATACAGTATCCGTGAGCCAGATAGTTCAACTTTATTTGATCCAAGACTAAAATTTAGATTATTATTGTATGGTGTATGATCAAATGATTTTGTTTTGAAGATGTACCCAGTTCAGTGGAGGAAATCACAAGCGAAGATAATGAAGCAGCTGGTAAGGACATATCAGATAGTTTCGCGAGTTTTGGGCCTGCGAATAGGATAGGACTCTCCACAAGTGCTATGGAGTACCGTATTTACTCGAATAAACGCCTCGAATAAACGAACTCACTGCGCTCGGTCCGTACTTTCAAGATCTGATATTTATCCATACAGACCACGCGCTTGGTTATTATTCTCTTATTATTTCAAGCTGGACCTACATGTACAAAAATTTGTGTTTAAATATCTAACAAGTTTAAGAATTGTAGAACAAGAATTGTAATTTGTTCTTTACAATACAATACAATACAATACAATTCAATACAATACAATACAATACAATACAATACAATACAATACAACACAACACAATACAATGCAACACAATACAATACAATACAATACAATACAACACAATACAATACAACACAATACAATACAACACAACACAATACAATACAATGCAATGCAATGCAATAAACTTTATTTCACGAAGGTGATATATTATAACTTTAAAAAAAGTTTTCTAACATATGGCCCTCAAACAAACAAACGATGAAAAAGTATTAAAAGATTATCAATTGACTACATACAAATAGATAAAAGTTGAACGTTGTGGAGTAAAATCGTGACAAATGATGATAAAAATAATGGAGGTACTCTGCTCACAATCTGTTTCATATTGGTTTTGTTTTTACTTGCATCTGTCGATACATGTTCGGGAAGAACCTATTTCGGAATTTTACGGTTTGTGTTAATGGCAAAGTGTTTGGGAAAAACTCAACTAAAATAATTTGTTGGCTTATTTTGTAGATAGCGAAGTCGAAGATCCGTCGATCAAGCGACCTTATACACGTGAGTTATTTTCTCATTGATTTTTAACAACTTTATTATTGAGGCCCAAGTTGAACGCTCAATCAGACTCGGTGCGGGCTAAAGTGTTTGTTTAATGGTTTAATTTCACGCTTTACGACGAGGAACATTTCTATTGTACTCTTTCACGCTTTATAAAACAATGTTATAAGAACAGTTCCACTGTAATTTTATGATTAATAAGACAAGATAAGATTGTTTACAAATATGAATTAATCCGTGAGAATGAATTCAGGATGATTTCGAAATGTTGGATATTTCGTCTTTAAGTCGCTGTCACACCTTAACACTTTTAGCTGAAACTTGCGTGCAACAACGATGCGAAACGAGTTTCACCAGGTGTTGCACGTGTAACATGTCGGTTTCGTGAATTGTTTTTGAACTGCCGTTGCGAGAAAGGTTTTACGAAATGTAGAACTTCTTTCTATTTCTGCAACAGCGCAACATTCGAAGTGATGATAAAAACAACAGTTTCACCGTGTAACACCATTTGGTAAAACTTGTTTAGCATTGATGCGTTATTTGGCAAGATGGATTGAGCTCTCAAAAACAGTAACA
>JAOCPT020542549.1:0-11309 GCA_026546935.2 Palythoa grandiflora | reverse complement strand
TTTGTTTTGTTTATAGTTTTTTTCTTCTGAGTCCAAACTTTATTACACGGGTAAATACGGTATTTGCCGAAGCAAATTATGAAGGAAAAATACTTTGCAAGAAAATTCCAAACGCTTCTATTATTTTAATTGTTTTTTAAATTCTTTAATTTTTATTGTTTTGTATCATCAAACACGGAGGTCGACTTATACACAAGCTTTCAAAAATAGTGTGGTTTTTGGCTTTAAAAACGGGGTTCAACTTATACACAAATCGACTTATACCAGTAGATAAACAGTTTCAGTATTTTTAAAATTCCGTTTCCAAACTAAGTTTTGCAATGAAAATAGCGATAAGAACAAACAAATGTGTCGTAATGATATAAAGTCTGCTATATATAACTTTTACTCGTCGGCTTCAATAAAAGAAATAAAACCGGGACATTCATGCCCAGTTGTTCAAAAGCCGCTTTGTAATAACACAGGGTTAAATCTTTAATCCATGTGCCTGTTTCCAGCCTTAGTACAGTCTGATTTGAGATATAATTTTGGGATTAACAGTTATTTTCCTTGGAAAATCTAAACGGAGTTATAAAATAGCGAGAACCGAAAACTTTTCCTTAGAGACGAAATGCTGTTTGAATTTTAACTTAACCCAAGGTTAAAGCTAACCATCCTTTGGCTTTGAGAAAACCGGTTCTATTGCTTACATATATGCAATTTCGAACTTAACTTCATATAAGAATAAGTTAAACAAAAAAAGAATTAAATTGATGTTTTGATGTTGATTTTGATTTTAGGCCGAAGCGCCAGTCAACCTGTCGCTGGATCTCTCTTGCAAATCCACGTAAATCCTTTATAGGTTTATTCCTTCTTAGAACGGAATATCAATTATCACTTCCTTCATTTGAATTCTAGATTGAATGAAATTAGGTCTATTCCTTTTCCGCAAACGATTACTCTATAAAAACTTTATATCCATTCTTTTTCTACAGTCCATTTTTAATTTAAAACTTTTTTGTTTGTTTAACCTTCAGGTCATCCAAAATCCACGTTTTGAGAAGGTTTTGATGAACTAATTATTTATTTCCGAAGTAAAGCTAGTTTTTCTTCATTGATGAACTGTCGATATAAATATTCAAGTTTCATCCATGAAAAAAATTCCGGAAATTCAGTCTCAGTTTGTGGGTGGTCATCGAGAAATTAACAAAACCCCGTCATTCCTGTCCACCCACAATGTGAATATAATTAGCATATTTAAAATCTGTCCCTCAGAGAGCTCTATAAAATGCCGATTAAAAAATTGTTATAATCAGTTTTCACTGCATGGTGTGAGTTGAACTACAACAGGCAAGCATTTTTTAGACTCGATTGAAAATCAGCAAGAATTGAGACAATATAATCAGAATTAGAAGTTCGACTTACAGAGCTATCAACAGGAACTTTTTCAAAAGCCAATTAAATTACTTGTCCCATCTTGGAAGGTAAGTATCAAAAATAATTCAAGCTTATGTGGGATTTGCTATCATATTTATCTAAACTGGGTTATTCAAAGACTGGTTAACTTTAAGTTTAACCCAAGCGACAATTTCTTCTTTAACTCTAAGTTTAAGGAAATATTTCGGTTCTTTTAAATAAAATTTTCCGAGTAAAAAATTTGCTATTTCCAAAATTACGGCTCAATTCAGTCGGCTCTATGAGAATAGAAACAAGAACATAGTCATAGGTTCAAAATTTTTAAACCTGGGTTAATGCTTATCGGGTTTTTGAACAACTGGGTAAGAAAATTTGTTAATTGTTATAAAGTGATGAAGCATGACATCAAGTAGTTGGAAATCGAAAATGGTGAAATTATCTCAAAGTTGATAAATCATCGTATATCGCCGTATAAAGAGAAAGCCATTCAAGTGTCGGTTAATTTATTGAGGATATTTCGGCCATATTTCGTATCTCAGTCACGGGCGTCCCAATTTCGATTGTAGCACTGATGGAAAAATTATGCAGCATTTTAAACAGCAAATTACAATTCTAGACTGTTCTTTATCAAAGTACGACAAAGCAGAGGGCAATTGTGTTTATCAATTACTTTAACTGCCGACAAAGAGAGAGTAAAGCTAAAGGATCCGACACGTTCCGGATCGATAGAGAAAAGCAACCACAGTCTAAACAACAAATGCGCATAATTGGCTTGAACAAACGTGTTTTAACGCACGAAGCAAACGCCATCAGAAACTCACATCGTGAAAATAATCAATGTTTTTTATAAAAATCACGAGACTCGATCCCCCCAAAATTTAGATTTTTGTAAGAATAAACACGAGCTCAGTTTTATTTTTCAGCTATTCTAAAATATTTTAGTGCGCTCATTCTTGCAATGAACCATTCTGCTATAAAACAGAAAATATTTGTCGGCACTTAGTCAAAGAGTGTTACATTTTTTACATGCAAATAAAAAATCCTGGAACTTGCTGTTGACCTGTACCCTATTGCTGCATCTTTATAATTCGTAGCAGTACTGTATTTGTTTAAGGATTGATCTATAAGAGTGTTTAGCCTGAAATTTGAAAATATTTTAAAAATTGCATAAAAAATTATTTGAGGCTGAAATCACCAAACTAAAGCGAATTCGAACAATCTTGAGGATCACACAAAGTTTTGCGATTCTTTAAAAAAAAATATTGAGTGTCTGTGGTCAGATTTTTTTAATATGAAATAAATTTTAATTTTGTGTGAGACAAAAATCATCAGTTGGTTCTGAGTCATTTAAGATATGAATGTGTGAATTTTTCATTGCATTTTATCTTAGTTAAAACTTATTCAAGTTCCTGATTCAGCAGACCACTCGCGATCGCATGTAGAAACAGAAAAAATTTCTACTGATAAACAAGATGTTGATTTTGACAGAGTTTATCAAGGTCAAGTCTGTCTACGTGAATTTCATTGTCGCAAGAAAAATAAAGAACTCAATGCTTTATTTTATTCATTTCTTGAACTTCTATTAACTTGTAGCATGAATAACTATTGCTGTCGTTTTATGTTGCATTTTCTTTAAAATTATAAAAACGTATTCTCGTATACTTTATTTATTCCACATTTGTTAAAATGAAGCGCCTCGTTGCACATTGAAGTAAATGTTGTCGAAAGTTTTACATTTTCACAGCTGAAGCTAAATTTTGATGTTGAAAATATTGCCTTACTCAGCAATTATCCACTCAACTATTTGTTATTTCGCAATTTGACAAACATTACTCATGAATTCTGCAAACATTATTACAAACACCTTTTGCTTATGGGTGTTTTTATTATACATCAAACACAAAAAAATAAATTTAATGAGCCTTCGAGGCATTTCCGGGAGTCGAAGTTTGTTTGCGTAACAATTCTATAGAATAATGTTTGCACTGGCGCAAACAATAGCTATGATTAGCAATGACATTTTTTACAATCTTATAAGATTAGGTATTTGATTGAAAAAAATTTGCATCTATGAAGAGGCGCTAAATTTTTTTAGATCTCACTTGAGTGCGGCTTCGTTCAGTAGATTTTATATTTCAAAAATCCGGAATCGCGAAGGTAAGCCGTTATGTACGTTAATTTGTTGGAAATTTTTGCAAGCTAAACAAAATGTTTATCACACAGAGCCGGTGCTATTAAACAATTTAATTGGTTGTTAAACTTAAAGATGTAATTAAAAGAATGTCATTTGGAGCATTTATCAGCTTTTCATGTCAGCATCTCTAGTGATAGATTTTTTTTCTATACGACAAAAAGTACATTTGCTCATTCTAATATCTTTAATGATCTCCCAGCAGAGTGTTTTGAAAACTAAAAGAACTTCTAATCCTCTCAAAATAATTTTTAAAATGTTCTTTTCAAGAAGGGAAAAATGACAAATTAATCTCTTGATAGGGTCTTAAACAGAAAGACTCTGTCTCTGTCTTTGTTTGAGTTAAAACCATTCAGTAGGACAAGAATGGTTTTTTAAAAGAAAGCAAAGTTGTGTACTGACTAAAAGCATGAAATTGACTTCTTAAACAGGCGTTACTTTGTAATATTACCTTCTGATCCGGTCGTTAAAGTAGTGTATCCGGACCGCCTCTTGGTATAACGGATGCAAGATTAGTAAAGAATTAAATCAGAGATCAAATAGAATAACTTTCGTCATCAACTTTCCTCTGATATTTAACACGGAAATCGCAAACATTTTCACAAGCGTGACGGGCTGACCTCCAGCACATACTTAAGACATCTAAAGTCGCCGTTTTTCTATCATTCTTGAAGACAGCAAAAGAACAAGACTTAGTTGCTAACATTACTTGAAAAGCAAGGACTCGAAAAATTTTTTGTTTAGACAAGATCTCACCAGGTAAAAAGATAAATTTTGTTTCTTTTTTTTTTTAAAAAACATCTATTTATTTGTCAATGACTCTGAAACGCATGTCATATAAGTTTTTAAACGATCTAGAAACTTTCTGCTCCGGAATCAAACAACTTCGAAAGAAAAAATAACGTCTAGTTGCCCTCGCCTTTTATCAAAAAGATTACACGCTTTTTTATAAGAACCAGTAAATTTTGCCGAGGCTCATTTTTCTTATTTTTTTGGCGATTTCAGCCTCAATTTGTTCTTAAATTGTTCTTATTTCTGTGAGCAGTTTTTATTGAAGAAAAAACTAAATAAAACAAGGTCAAGGTATTGGAAAATGAAGCGCCTTGCGAAACATGTATTGTACGGCTGAATTAGAGGCGAACTACCTTCATTGTTTGTTGAGCAGTCTTTGCAGTGAATCTTTTTATGTTTTATGCTGTATCGCTAAGTTTTAGTCAATTTTCTACCACAAAACTTTCCAGTTTCCTAGTTATCAAGCCTCAGCCTGAGCTTGTTCTTAAATTGTTAATTCTTAAATTTTGACAAATTTGAGCCTCTTTCTTATAAAGTTGTTCTTATAAATGTGTGTAATACAATCGCAAGTTCGTTGTTTGGCTCGAGAACGTCACCTTGGCATAGCAAACCAACACCGCATTATAAATAACCCAAACAATGATAAACAGATTCCTTCGTTTCCGCTTGGCTTCTTCATGTCTTCAGAGACCTCTTTTCATTAGCACTTCCGGGTGATATCAAAGTTCTGTTCTCAGACAAGACGTTCATCCCTCTAACAATACGAAATCTTATCTCTGTTACGTGCTCGTGAAGAAATTAATAAAGAAAGTAGATTGAAATGTTTCCTCTCAGGTCATGAAAATGTGAACCGATCAAGCGAATCCCAAATTAAGGTTTTGTGCAAAATGCAAATAAAGGTTTTGTTTGAATCAATAAGCACCGCATAGGAGACGAATATCATTTTTTCTTCGAAACAGAGCACTTTTTTCTGTGTGGGGTGGTGTAAAATGAAATTTGGCATTCTGCGATTTTTTTAATCAAACGCTATTCTTGAAAACTAAAAACTTAAATTTTGCGTTTTAAAAAGATTTTTTTAGATATAGAGTTTGGCGAAAATGCTGTTAAGGCAATTGGAGATTTACTGTTTTAATTTAGAAAATCTCCGCGCCACCCCTCTCCGGTAAAATGAATTTGATATGCATATTGATCAGTCACTTGATTTGCGAGTTGGCTGTTCTGCACGTCGAACTTCTGCCAGTTCCGACACGATTTCCGAGGTTCGCGCAGAAGTGATGCCATATTACTGTTCCTTGAAAATATACAGCAAAGAACGCAGAAAAAAGCAGAAAAGAGGTAATTTCAAACTATTTGTTCAGAGCTAGGCATCTGAATCTTTTCGTTTGTCTTAAGGAAATTTTTTCCGTGAACGCCACGGCAACCCTGTTTTTGAATATTTAGCGAGAAGAGTAATTCGGAAGCGAAGTCGACATTCGCCTACAACTAAAAAGCATCTGTTTTGTTCCGTTTCGTTTCGAGTCAATTTCACCGCTCCAAAGTATTTTATTTTAACTGTGTCATAAATTCTCGGACATTTGAAACTCAAAATCGTCTTGATCTCTGCGATACGTGACGGTTTATAATCAGTAGTCTTTCGCCATGCAATACTTCCCTGTTGGGAGTTTGGGTTCCGTGTTGATGGGCAATACGGTCCTGTAACAGTTTTATACATTGCGGTATCAAGATTCCTCAGCATCGTCGGTTTTCGCTTCAGCAACTCTTGATTTTCGATTCAAATGGCCAACCTTGTGGTTATAGTACAAGGTATAGAATTTTTTTTATCATTTTGAATAGCAGATTTTGCTACGTGTAGGAGTATCGAAATCGTTGCTTCCTGTATCTTTCATATTTCAACAATGGTTAAAACATGCACCTTATTTAACCGGAATTTTAAGATCTGTTCGAATTACGATCGAACTATACGACTAAAAATTGAAACTGCTGCAAACATTTAACGGCAAATATGAACTAAAACCATTTCTGTATGTGGACAAGTTGCTTAATTCTAGCATTAGAACAGGTCATAATTTCTGTTGTTTTCTGCCGCGACCTTCCCTGTATACATTGGAGGTGAAGTTGATTTCAGTTGTTCGATGTTTAATCTCAATATTTGCAGCATTTTTTTTCTAGCTGTGAATCTAGTTCTCCATATCTGTGTGTGTTGTTCATTGCTATATTTATTTGAGAGCTTCTTAATGTTCAGCTGCCGTGTTACAAATACGAGTGCTCAGTGTTTGTAATTCTGTCAGTTTGGACTGCGACCCTTAGCTGCTTTCTCGTCCCCCTATTTGCGTCTTAGAATCACTCAACATTCACCATTTTCTGGCTTCTATTCTTGCTTGAAATAATCTGTTGTTTTGCGTTCTGTTTTTGCAGAATCGACGTCCAGCTCAACTCCAGAATGTGACTCAAATACCATTGGTAAGAAACGAAATCCTAAGAGTAAGAGCTTCTTATTGATGAAACTGACATGTAAATTTCTTGTTATTTTCGCTTCGGTTTCGCTCATGTCATTTTCAATCACGCAACATTTGTGCCAGTATTAGCACGAATCCCCGTTTATATTCTTGTACTTCCTTTTAAATACAAAGACAGGGTCATTTTGTTGTTTAGCGATAATAAAATGCGACTGCTCACCGCTTAATCGATGGCTACGAGAGTTTGCTCTTCGAAATATGATTTTTGGATGAACTCTGTAGTTAAAGGGCTTAAAAATCCCAAATATTACAAGAACCTGCAGTAATATTCGCAGATATTCCACCAAAGGCTGTCTGTTAAAGCCTTTTAATTTCCTGGTGTTGCGCCGTCGGTTAAGTTTTGGTCTCTAATTAAGCAGTAAGAGTCATGACACCACAAAAGTAAATTCAAAATATAAACCTGTATTTTTCGCACAAGTCGGTTAATACTAGCAAATATCTATTTCTCGTTCATATTGAATGCTTACTAGTGTTTTTGAAAGGCAGTTCGTGAAAATCCCCAGAGATAGCTGTTTCGTGGTTGTGTTACCTTCGCTTAGGGATATGCAAACACAGCGAGAAATTGATGCTATAAATAATACCGCCCCTCCACTAAGCTATATTACCCAATGGTTTCACTGTGCATTCCACGATGAAGCGTTAAAGAGGAGAATAAAGCAATAATATCGCTTCCTCTTCGCTCATTTGGAAATCCTAAATTTTAAAGTGTGAATTATTTACAGACATATAGAGTTATGCGGTATATAGCAGTACAGAATTGTGTTCTAAAATCTTCTAATAAGGCCAGAATAAAGCATAAATCTTTAGTATTTCGTTTGTAGTTTTATCGCGTTTTCAGCTCGCAAAAATTTCGCTAGAGTTCAATCTACTTTCACCAAAAGGTCAGTTATGTTATAACATCGTTTAAATGACACCGAACAAGCAACTTCGCTTTATTTACATATATGATCATATAAACTTTTTATTATTCATGAAAAATTTGCGAGATTCGTTTTCGCCCAGAGAAATTTTCAAACTTTACAAGCACTGTTGTTTTCACGCAAGTTGTACAGAATTAAAGATAATTTAAGAATATATATCAAAATGCTCCCAATTCAGTAATTGGTGAAGTAGAAGTCTCAGTATTGTTAGCAGAACCAGAAATGTTGAAATTGATTTACAAAACAAATTGCTTGACAACATGCCTTATGAAAATATTAACCATGTTTTTCGGTTAATTCTGGAAGAAAGCGGACCGTTGCTAACACTTGGCAGGAATAGAAATGACAGTAAAAAAAAACTATGCGGATGTTAAACAGTGTGACTTTGTTATGATGTCTCTAGTATAGTAGTTCATCAGTCCGATTCCGCGTGCTTTAGACTTAGTAAGAGGTTTATGTTGACTTATATTTCCGGGTTTATTTCTGACACTACATTGGCGCATTGTAGCAAAATCGCTTAAACTTCAAATTGCGAAAGCTGTCCTTTCGGGTTTTTGCGTGACTGCTTTAATACTTGAATGATCTCTCAACTTTTTACTTTCGCGCTTCGATTCGTTTTGTTGCTCTGGAATAAATGGGACTTCATTGCTGTTTATGGATGGCAAAGGATTTGATATGGATCATGTGACACACGAATTAGCGTCGTATACTGATCGACTTTAAAAGAACGTGTAGTATTTGTTTAAAAAACAACCAGTCGTTACAGCTGATCTCTAAAAGGAGAGTAAAGTACAAGACCCAGCATTTTCAAGCGTAAAAAAGACATTTATTATTGATTTAGTGCCAAAACGCACTTACTCTATAAATCTCTTGATCTTCCGCCCACACAATCTCCATGAAGACGCCGTGAGGAGAGCCAAGGTTGGTCACTTCAAGTCCATGGGGGGCGTAAACTAAAACCTTTAGATTTCTGCTACTATTCTGAAATATTATACACGCTGTGATGATGAGATTCTTGGCGAAATGGCCCGCAGAATACTACAGTTTGAAAAAACTTTCTCCTGCTTCTATAATCGAAACGGATTGCTCATAATCTAGGTTGCGCAACTCACGTGCTAGACAGCCAAATTGTTTTGGAATGTTGCCAGTTGTAATTGAGGGCAAAGAGAAGGAAATTAGGTGCAGAAACAGCCCAGAAAGATTTTTAAATGTTCTGATTGTTGGAGCGGTTTAAGAAAACTTAATCGCCTTGATTTTGTGATCTATTGTTTTCTTTCTCAGAAATATAGATCTATTCAATTTTATAGTTTGTATTTCCTTTTTTACGCTTCAGGTATTTCCTTGTTTACGGCTAATGCTGTTTTGCTGCATGTGAGTGAAACCGGACCGAAGTCTCACTTTGATATTTGTGCTTTCACTGCACATGAAAAAAAAACCCCGCAATCTTAAATTTTGCAGTGGAACGTGCTTTTATGAGTGTATTTTCTAGAGATATTCCACAAAACGCAGATATAATAAGTGTTGAGATGTTTTTTAAAGGTGTACCTTTGTATTCAAAGTAAACCCAAAATACCTTTGAAAGATGGCAAGTTGGCAGGAATATTGATCATAGTGAATGATCGAATCGCTTTTTATGACTCAAAAAGATGAGCTTCAGTTAACTTTTAACGCCTGTTACACTTTTACAAAAAATACAACTAACTTTGTTTTTCAGTGTCTTTTTGAGTGAGAGCACGAGTAAAGATTTTGTCCGCATTGCAAGAGCATTTCTCAAACGTTTCAAAATGCTAATGAATGTATTAAATTCATACTGCTTCAACTGAGCCGCACCTCATCTGCATTTTTTTTTGCGGGAATCAAAGCGTAACCGCTTGCTTTTTTCAAATCAAACCTTTTGGTAGCTTATTTAAATTATGTGGTTAAATTCATATGTCACTTTATAGATCTTGGTATATTCAGCTGAAGGCTGACAAACTAGATTTCTCATTTGGGCTAAAGTCTGGTGAAATAAACACTAACACAGGAAAATCCAAGTGTGAGCATGCGTGAAATAATCACAAGAACTTAAGCATGCGCACAAGAAAAAATCCGGGAAACAGGCATAAGCGAACAACACAACACACTGTCCACAGTCCGCTATGTGTGTGTATATTTTTCACTTTCTTGTGCTTATTTCACGTGTGTTATTTAAGAACAATTTAAGAACAAGCTCAGGCTGAGGCTTGATAACTAGGAAAGTTTTTGTGATAGAAAATTGACTAAAACTTAGCGATACAGCATAAATATAAAAACATTGACTGTAAAGACTTACATAACTCAAGCAAAACAATAGTAAGAATTAAGGAAATGATTAGAGACAAAAACCTGTAGGAGTTAAAAGCTTAATTCTCCCAAACTATCAATATGGAAAGTATAGAGCCTGGCTGGCGGTCTTTACAGTGAATCATTTTATGTTTTTATCGCTAAGTTTTAGTCAATTTTCTACCACAAAAACTTTCCTAGTTATCAAGCCTCAGCCTGAGCAGAGCTTGTTCTTAATTTGTTCTTATTTCTGTGAACGGTTTTTATTGAAGAAAAAATAAAATAAAACAAGGTATTGGAAAATGAAACGCCTTGCGCAACACACGTATTGTACGGCTGAATTTAGAGGCGAACTACCTTCATTGTTTGTTGAGCAGTCTTTATAGTAAATCTTTTTATGTTTTATGCTGTATCGCTATGATTTAGTCAATTTTCTACAACAAAAACTTTCCTAGTTATCAAGCCTCGGCCTGAGCTTGTTCTTTGAAATTGTTCAAATTTTGGTAAATTTGAGCCTCGTTGTTCTTAAAATATAAAGTTGTTTATTATTAAAAAAGAAATCGTGTAGATTAATTGGCATACCTCTATGCCGTCTCGTCCAGTTAAACCCGTTGTATAAAATTGTTATCTCCTTCACGTCCTTTCCCCTAATGTTGGCGACCTGACAAGTATACGTTCCTTCAGTGGTTGCTATCACAGAACTCGAACCCATGTGTCTCTGAGACTCGGTTTTGACAGTGTCATTTCCTTTGTACCAAGTGAAGTTAAGAGGAAATGTGCCGGTCGCCTCACAAATGATAAATGTGCTGTATTTGTTTTGCACGTGTGACTTGTGTCTTAGGGCACGCACTCTTGTGATCTCCGGCGCTGCGTCTGTTGGTTTTTAAAAGAATACGGTCATTCATGGATAAAATTATCAAGGCTAAAAAAGTGTTTTAGCCTTAATAATTTTATCCATTTAATACTTTGAGCGAACATATGTCAAATAGTAATTAATGCTGTTAAACTGAATATAATATAAAACTATTGTACTATTCTATTTTTCTTCTTGTTCTTCTTGTTCTTCTTCTTCTCCTTCTTGTTTATGTTCTTGTTCTTGTTCTTCTTGTTCTTCTTCTTGTTCTTCTTGTTCTTGTTCTTGTTCTTGTTCTTGTTCTTGTTCTTGTTCTTGTTCTTGTTCTTGTTCTTGTTCTT
>JAOCPT020542478.1:0-11312 GCA_026546935.2 Palythoa grandiflora | reverse complement strand
TGTAACTAGTGATAAGAGTGTGTCTTCGGTTACATCCCAGAGTCAAAGTCCACCACGCTTTGTAAATAGTTAACTGTCTGCCTCCTGCCAGTTGGGATTCTTAATTGTGTTGTTTTTCTGTTGTCGAGTGATTAAACAGGAGCTACTGGCAACAGTGGCTCGGGAGAACGGGTAACGCTACTTTTGCTTCGATGTTATGTAATGGTAAATGGTAATAGGATTAAGAATCCTAACTGGCAGGAGGCAGACAGTTGACTATTTACAAAGCGTGGTGGACTTTGACTGTGAGGTGTAACCGAAAACACACTCTTATCACTTGGCCATAACACTTTTAACAGGGACGAAGTGTAAACAAATACGGTAATCAGTGTTTATTACCTTGTGTGTGTTTTTATTCCCAAAGTAAAATTTATTTACTTATATGTTTATTTTGATAAAGTCATGCATGCCTGTAAGTAAGGGCCTCAACACAGATGAGGGATTTAGTTGTCCATAGCTATTATTAATTGATGAATAAAAGTAATCAACAACTAAAAAAGCACGCGTATGCACCAAGTTATCAATAGTAGAGTACAAAATTCTAATTATGGACAACAAACAATTTTTTCCTTTACAAAAGGAAAAAATATTTTTCCCTTTCGATAAAAAAAATACGTGTACCTTGTTTTACCGTGTGCAAGAAAGATTTATGGACTATATAGAGAATTAAAATTTGTCCGGCGGACACTGACTTTTAGCTATTACTTTACTTATTCAACTCATTAATATTTTATGAAATATTTACAAAAGAAATCACCTCCGTGAAGAGCCTCTTTTTTAAAAAAGATCTCTTCCATATTTGGATGAAAAAACTTGAAATTTGGAAAATATTAGCACAATATGATGGAACTAAACTAGACGATTGATAAGTAAGATGAAATATTCGCATACGACCTTTATGGGTTTAAAACAGCTCGCCTTCAAAAATGCCCATAAATTTCTCCCGCTCATATTTTATCTGTTACATAACCAGTGGTTATTGATAAACTAAATCTTTTGTCTGTACCGAGAGACCCTTGCAGCAGCTGCTAAGTGGACTCGCAATTTCCTTTAATAAATAAAATTACATTAGTCATTGGTGCTTGTTTCATATCTGTTACCATCAAAAATATTTTTAATTCAAGTTCACTTAATCCTAGGGAACAAAAGTATAAAGTATTTCAATGCAAGTACGCGCGTTATTAATGAAAGAGAGCAACTTTATAAGATTTATAAGAGTATGGAACGAAACTCAAATTAGCCAAAATTTAATAACAACACAAGAATTAATAAGCTCAAACTAACGCTCAATAACTAGGAAAAATTTAACAAATTTAGAGGATAGCGTTTTTTCCAATATATAAGATACCGACAAAATGCGATAGGTTTTACAATAAATAAGATATAAACAATAAATGAAAGAAAAATCTTCGCAGTAGCTTCGACGTGATGAAACTTTAATAGCTCAACGGAACCGGCTCTATATCCAAGTGAAAGATTCATATCAAATTCTCAGGAGAGTTCAGTTCACATGATCTTAGTGCTACTTATCAGTTTAGAAAACTTAACAATCGGGAGAAAACGAGAAAACAAGTGATTTTTTTTCATTTTTTCTGTTATTAGTGCTACATCAGTTATGCAGCTTCTCATTTGATAACAAACAAATGATAGAATTTAAAAACGCATCTCGCGAAAATTTTTTTAGTCCGAGTAGAGTTGAGAAGAGTATAGTTTCATCTCTTGGTTGAAATAAAACTCTTAATCTTATCTTATCTTTAATATTCCACTTCGCTTTCTTGTTCTTCACAATTTTACTTTTAGACTTGTTAATGATGTTTAAAAGCTGTCGTCGAAATATCGTCAAATGTACACACTTTTAAAAACACTTCTTAATGGACTTTCAAACATCCGTTAGCACTAAAGATATTTTCGAAATTTCTTCTAATCATTACAACTGATAAAGCCAGGAAGCAAGCAAATTCTAAACGCCATAAAACTCTCGCTGTTATCGGGAGGCACGGAGCCTTTTTTTCACGTAAAGTACTGAAGTTGGAAAATCGCATTAAATACTAGTTAATAAAACACATTCATAAAATAAAGTCAGCTGAACTTATAATTTATTTTTTCGTGAAACAAATTATTCAACGCGGTAGTGATGGTTTGAATTCACACAAACGTCTGCCCGGCTCTAAAGTGATCTATTATGATGAACATTTGACTGAAGCAGATTAAATTAGGTTCCACATTTAGCAAGTTTTGTTTTATAACAAGATGGTTATGAAAGGGAAAAAAATTGGCGTTTAACCAGGAGTAGGTTGTCCTCACAAACATTCGGAAACTTTAAACCTAAGATAAAAATTGTTGATATAGAGAGGGCAAAGCAGTAAAAGCAAAATAAATAACCAGTCAGGAGTGATTTTAATGTGGCATTCAGGAGTTATTTTAATGTGGCATTCAGGAGTGATTTTAATGTGGCATGTGCTAGATGCACACTGCTTCATAAGTTGACCAATTATTGAAAAAACAATGTGTGCCCTTAGCTAAATGAACTGCGGGTTAGATTGTAGCCAAAAACTATTGTTTTTTTAAAAGGGTTTTTGAGAAAAACTTGAAATAAAAAAATATAGAAACCACGTTCAAAAAAGGAAAAAGCAAAACGACTCTTGAATTGCATGTGAAGCGTGCAAGAGTGGCTCTTGCCCTGTCTTTACCAACCAATCACGGCTCGAATTAGCTGCAATTCGCCAATCACAGATCAGCCGCAAAGACATTGCAAGGACAAGTTGCAAGACATGACTCACAGGAAACTAAGGCGCTCTAGTAGACGTAAATCGTTCGCTCTTGGGCTCAAAAATTTACTTCCAGTTAAATAACAAAAAATATTAAGAAATAAAACATGTTCTCCGTGCTTTCTTAGCCCGGTGACAACCGTGGCGATCAGGCGAACGTTTGGGAGAATTGGAAAGCAGATGCGTCTCAGGTTTTCACCTGCTCAACTTTTTCGAGGCCTCACCAGGCTATATGAAGGCACGGAGAACATGTTTTATTTCTTTTGATGAAATTTATTATTTTCGGACGAAACAAAACTGAAATAGATATACAAATATGAAACTGCAAATTCTCACAACTTGGCGACAGCCGGCAAACGTTATTTTCGTGCTTCATGGCGCTTTGAAAGCACGCTTTTTTACACGCATGCCGCAATCTGGATTATTTTAATAAAATGCATTTTAAAATATATCAAAAGCAAAAAAAACAGTTACAATCAAGGCTTCATGTTTCTCATGGTCTTCGAATATACCGGATCACTGGTGTACGCATATTTTAGCCTTTCCAACAAACAGATCAACAACGGTTATTGTTATAGTGATTCTTCACAGATATCTTTGTCTCATTTACAAACCTCGGGGAGGGAATTTTAGAGCCATTGCAAAACTGATTTTAGGGTTTAAATTGTTACTTCTAAAGCCGATTGTGGGAGCTTTACATTGTTTAATTAAGAAAACTCGAATCAAATTCGGCATGGTTACAAATTTCTTGCATGTAGATTAAAATCTTTAATTTCCAAAATAAGGAAATTACTTGAACACTTTTTAGCTTCGCCTAAAGCAAAGAGCTCGATCACAAACAATTTTAATTTCTCAACCGTTGGCTTGTGGAAATAAAATCCTGAATAGCCGCCGGTATTGTTTAAGGTAGTCACGATTACACGTATCTCTTTCATTTTTTCACAACTTACATTTACTAAACAAACTGTAAAGTATAATTTGGTTGACTACTCTAACGACAAATAATGACATAGAACTGAGTCGGTCACTGAACACTTTGGTAACTTCAGAGAATTCTTTCATTTCTCAGACAATTTCGATTTTACAGTTTCACAAAGCGTATTAGTCCACAGCTGAAGGTTACTAAAGTTACACCCAGGATTTTCAGTATTTTCAATGATAGTTTTACAAATCAGACCAGTCCTGCATAGAAAGATGACATATTAATACATCTTGTGACCGTGTGTCAAACTGCATGGAACCATATTATAAGTGCAAAGAATTTGGTTTCACATCTTGTGGCGAATTTTTCCCGTCAATTACATTTTATTAGTATTATAAATTCTGTATTGGTTTTTTACGAATTGAAATAATACATTTTTTAGCTGAAAGTTAAAAATGTTCTCAATTAGTTCCTCTTTATAAAATTTGCCGTATAAAATAAATTTTCATTTAATGATTTATTGTTAAACTTGTTTGTTTTTAACCAAATTACTCTAAAAAAGCGTCGAGAACTTTCTAATACTATTACTGAACCAGGTAAAAAATATTTCATCAAATAGGTTTATCTCTCATGAATAGATAAAATTATGTTTTGGCGGAAAGCAATCTTTTGTTGAGACAATAGATCTTATTTGATGGCTTCAATGTTTTCCAAATATCGAGTGCTCTCAGTTGCATGAGAAAGTTTTTCTTTCAGAGGCGGTAACGAAAAAGTCAATACAGAATGTTAAGTATGTTATTTCCCCTAGAAGACTGTATTCAGAAAACGTTGAGGCAATCGAACGAGGTTAATTATGCTGAAAACATTTTCGTATTTTATAAGTTGTAGCCGGGAATTTAATTTCCGTTTTCTGACAATGGCAAAACTTCAGCATCATTAACTATAGTATGTTCAAAAGAATGGGTTTTGAAAATATACTTACAAACCGTACTTCGATTAAAAAATCGTTGTTCTATATTTTTCTAAAACGAATTACAATTTCCAGCAGCTTTAAAAAGCAATTTCATCATCATAAATCATTAAATGAATGAATCACACGAATATGTGACCCCAGTTTTTATCACTAAATATTAAACTTAAATCAAGGAATTACGCTATAATACAGAAATAAAAAGAAAACGCTTTAGGGCGGGTTACAACTATTTTGATTATGTAACAAACAACTTTTAGAACCATATAAATTTCCACCTGTTTCAACTAACATGCCGGCATATTTCTATTTTTCTCTTTTGTTTTTCACGTTTTATAAAAATTGGATACTCAAATTTCTCTTTGATTTAGAAAGGAAGGGCGTTAAAGCTGACGTATTTTGACCATACTTCTGCTTCTTCTGGTTTTGGCTGGCTTTGCAATCGACAATTCACAAAATAGGCTTTAAGCAAACACGCAAACAACAAAAGAATTAATCTAAAGGCAATTAATTCAGTGTCAAAATACAGAAAGGTTCTTTCTTATTCGTAGATTTACATTTTAAACCCATTAAGAGTTTTTCAATTTTCCGCTATAGAGTTCAAATTTTCCCCCAAACTGATAAGTTACTACAGCCCCAATCGGAGGACTTCTTTGTAAAAAATCTCCAAAAGAAATGGCTCTTGAATCCAAATACTCTTTGTTCGCTGCTCTGTCGATATTATTATGTATTATGGGAGCAATTTTTAATGGTTTTACTCTGCTAACGTTTAAAAAGAATCGCAGTCTTTTAACAGCTCCGAATATCATTTTGTGTAGCATGTGTATTTCTGATTTTATTACTTCCTTGACGGCAAATCCTTTTGCAATTTACGCAAACCTAGTAGAGAAGTGGCCTTTTGGAGAGTCAGGTTGCAAAATGTATGGATTTTTAACAACTATCTGTGGACTGGCTTCTATAAATCACTTAGCAGGGATAGCGTTTGAACGATATAATGCCATGGAAAGAGAACCTAAAGGTCGTGGTTTGTTCAACGAAAAAAAGGCCGTTTATTTCGCGATTTTCCTCTGGATTTATTCTTTGATGTTCAGTGTGTTTCCATTAGCCAACTGGTCATCCTACGCTCTTGAAGGTCTTGGAACAAGTTGTTCTGTAGATTGGTCGTCTTCAACCCCAAGTGCCCTTTCATATATCGTGGTTCTCTACTTGTTCTGTTTTGTCCTTCCATTAGGAATCATTATGTTCTGTTACTACAAAGTGTTCAAAATTGTGCGACAAATGCGCATCAACGCAAACAATATTTGGGGAACCTTATCCGCCACTGCTGTAGAAGCTTTGAAGACCGAGAAAAAAATGGCAGTGCTATTTCTGGTGATGATTATAGCATTCATCATTGCCTGGACACCTTACGCCGTTGTTTCTTTGATTGCAGCCGCGGGACACAAAAGTATGGTAGGTCCATTAGGGGCGAGCATCCCAGCATATTTTGCCAAATCATCCTGCATCTATAATTCCGTTATTTATGTTCTCCTCTACAAAACATTTCGCCAGAAGATGTTCGCTTTGCTGCCATTTTGTGACAGGTGTTTGGGAAGTGGAAATGCAGTCGGTGAAATGCCCCCAAGAATCGTACATACGGTGGTAGAGAACGTTAACGAAACCCTCAGGGAGGGAAGAGTGGGAAAAGGAGGCGGTACATCACGTGATGTGGTTAAAACTGAAAGTCTAGAGATTGTCAATGCAGAATAAAACGACGCAGTTTTAGCGATTTAGCTAAAGCTACCCATTCAAACAGAAAATACTGTTGTACAATCTCTATATTTTTTCATTCCATGTAAGTCGTTAGACCCATTCGTTTAGAAACGCCGGCATATAAAGGGACTGGCAATATGGTTGGCGCATGCAGTGGTATAAGATCTCTGCCTTCCAGCCAAAAGGTCATGGATTCAAATTCCGGCTCAGCATTTGTGTGACCTTCTTTTCCGCCACAGTTTACTCATTTTTCCATCTTCACGAGGTCTGTAAAACGAGTATCAGCGATGGATCAGTGTTCCGTCCAGGGTTCAATGATTCTCATCTGCTTAATAGTACGGGAACCGGAGATAAGCAGGGGCTCGAATGGGCCAATAGGCTCATAAAAGGGTTAAGCTTAAGCGAGGACGGCGACGCTGACGACGACTAAAAAAGAACAATAGTAATTACACAAACTGCACGTTTGTGAATGTATCGAACTGAGCAGATACACGAATAGTTGCCTGATGCTAAAAACAGAACGTGAAAAGACACATTTTAGAGGTTCAGGGACAACGAGGACGTCGGATAACAACAATGTTCTTAGAATTTGCTTACCTTCAAGGAGGAATTCTTAATTGCCTCGCGCCGCAAAACTCATTGAGAAAGGAAAACCTTTATCACTTACAAAGACCTTAATAGATACCATTAACAATGATTTTCATTAACCCTTATTTTCTTTATCTTACTTGTTTGTATGCAAATTTTACCAGCCAATATTTTCTTCCATTTTTAATGTGACACCGAAGAAGATCATATTTCTACTAGTGGAGATATCTGCTAAAAATAAATAGCCAACTTGTGTTGGTGTCACACTGCCACTCCGTATCTACACAAAATACGCGAGTATGCAACCCAGTTTTTCTTCTATATACTGTAGGGCAGGCTTTTTCTAACGAATCCCCTAAGAAGGTGCAAAAGATTGCCGGCGTTGCTTCAATAAAATGTGGACATGCACTCGCACGCGTCGCTTATAACTGTCGTGGCCGAAGTAGTCTGCGTAGCAAGCGCTTTCTACGGATCGACTAATTTCGCCAAAACTTCGGTTACTTTCCGGATTTTCATAAATATTTCAGCAGATTTGCTGCTCAAAAAAATTAACGGGTTCTCATTTTGCCATAAATGAAGTACGGATTTTTGATTTGGTTATTCTAACCGATTTACGAATCTCTCAGATGTGTTGAATCGCTTTTAAAAGGCCAAACCGGCCGTGAAATATGCAAAATATGAGGTCACCATGCACCAGACAACTCTCGTTACCATTTCGTCCTTTTTCACGATTGCTTTGCCACTTGAGCAACGTTTTAGTCAAAATCCCATTACATACGTCATATCCGGATTTGTCTCGAACAACTTGCAGGATCGACGGATTTTACAGGAAATTTGCGCAAATCAGCAAAACCGATACCCTGACCCCCACTCACGTGCGCATGCAAAACCCGTCTCGAAGTGTACATTTTTTTCTGCATTTATACCGTCAATGTCAGGTATAATGCAGACTTCTGGGTTTTTGAAAACAATACTTTTTCCGGATTTTCCCCCAAATTTTCCATACTGAAACATTTGGCCGTTACTTACGAGTTATCTTTAAATTTAGAGCTTTCATCTCCCAGAAGAGTTATTTTAGTAGTTTTTCATAAAATTCCAGAGAAACAGAAAATATCTGCTCTTTTTACTTTTTCCAGGAATTTTACTGGAAGTGCAAAATATAAAAGTTAATAGGTTGTTTAAGTTCTACCTCAACACTTCACTGTACTTTAATCTTCTGCCTATGGCTTTCATTCAGTATTTTTGATGGGTAAATAAGGGCCTGTTAACATGAGCGAGGTTGAACCTCCAGCCCGGTTCAATCTATATATAGAAAGCAGATGAACCAGTCACCATATCAAGTCCTGCTGCTGTTTACATGCACAGGATCAAATCTGTCCCGGGTAGGGGGTTCAAACCCCGGAAGAAGCCTGTTCAACCTAGCTGAGTGGGAGGTTGTACCGGGCAATAGGTACAAGTTTTATCGTGAATGTAACCACGATCTGGTGGTTGAAACGGTATGACGTGAAGATGGTGAACGATAGTTTCAAGCAAATTTTACTCATAAGCACATCGAGAAAGTAACAAAACTACCTGCTACTGGAAAGAAACAATATCAGCCAATAACATGCGCGAATGTCCAAATAATGTTTTTGTTTCTATTGTACGCCGTGTCTTGCTCATCAACTTCTACAAAACATTGCACCTGGCTTTATCGCCCTAGCAGTTTTTCATGTAAACCGAATATAAAGATAAATCCCTCGTCTAGACTGTGATGGGTTGAATCGGTTAGAAGGTTCAATCTTGCACATGCAAACAAACCCTAATTCTTCTCACGTTAAAAGGTGAAACAGTAAATGAATAATTTCCTAAAAAAAGTGCATATACCACATTGAGTAAATCACTGACCTCCTACACAGGACACCATGCCAAGAATTCCGAGGAAAGCATTTACAAAAATCAAGAACCTGGAATACTAGAAAAAGATGAAAAAGAAATAAACAAAAAAAGGAATCTTAGTGACCCAAAAGCACCTTAAGGAAAAATTAAATAAGTTGCAGTATTTGTGATCTCTTCGGATTTATTTTAATAGTTGCAATTTCCTCAAATCTGATTGGCCCATTCTGAACTCTATTTTTCCCTAATCGCCTTGGAAAACTGTCCGATAACAAAACTCTGTCATCGGCTACTTGTTATCGGCTATCTATTATCGGGACAGTTGAATGAACCAATCACAATCCAGGCTTCTGGATTTCTGACCAATCAGCAACAAGTAGTGATAACAGACACTGGACTCCACTCATTGCCATTACCAGTACAAATGTTATGAAAATTAGTAAAATATGTTTTTATCTGCAAAGATTTCGTCTTTCAGTTAAGTTTTCAGAAATTGTAATTATTATAATAAATTGGTAATAGGACTTCTTGTTCGTCCAATTCTGTCTTTTATCATTACTTGTGATTAAACAAATTGGATTCACACTTCGCGCTCGTCCAATTTTGTTAATCAACCGTAATGATAACGTTAACAGACTGAATTGGACTCCACTCAGTCCTATTTATACCATTACTTAAAATTATAAGTATAGCACACAAGTATTTGTTAGACCCAACTATATAAAACCTAAAAATTAGTGATTAAAACTACAGTAAATCTGAAAATAATTACGCCAACCAAATTGAATAAAATTTTGGCATAAGTTCAGAAACGAATAATCAGTAAAAAATTCCTAATGTAATTTTGGACTCAAAAAAATCCCTTTAGGCAAAACTTTCAGACAAAAAAATCCTTTAGACACCTGAAATAAACTGAAGGAAATTTTAGACAGGAACAGAAAAAATAAAAAAAGTTTCTGTTTGCTCACAGCGTTTGGTTGGGCTGCCTGTGCATATAACCCTTCTAAAAACACAGGAAAGCCTGGGCACTAGATGCGTTGACGAAAACAAACATGGCGGCAAGTTGTAGGCGATTTGCTCGTTGTATCGTCGATTTTCGTCCCTCTTTAATCACGCAGGGATTAAATTCGGTTAGAACCGTGCACGAAATTGAAAATGTAGTAGTCTGTAACTTAGGAGCTACAAGAAAGTTGTCTACATTGGCAAACAAGAGAACAAACACAGCCTTATGCAACCAGTCCAAGATCTTGCACATTCCAGGTTGGTATTCACATCCTTCAAGGTTTTGCCAGTGTTATATAGGGGATATACTTCAAATTTTATTATCACAAGAAATATTTAGACAGTCTGGACACCACTTGTAAATGTAATCCTAGCCTGTTTATCGTTGGCGCATCCTCGGTGTAAAAACTTGTGAAGTTCACGAGTGACGCAGAACAAAGAAAACAATGAAGTCAAAACAATAGATAGAACAAACATAAAAGTGACAAAACAAAGAAAAACTTCACAAGTTTTTACACCGAGGATGACCCAGCGTTTTACAATTACCCCATGAAAGGACGCGGTGCGAGAAACCTTAGCCTCAATTTGCTCGTTGTAGATTTGACAAATAAAACACCAGTTCCTGACGAGTACTTTTACATACTGCCGTGAACTTTACCGTATTTATTCGAATAAGCGCCAAATAATGAGTCGATGTGAAAGTTATTTATGCTATTATGCAATAATTCGTTTTTTTATATTCAAAAGGGGGCACTTATTCGAATAAATACGGCCGGTAACTGTTAGTCTGATAGCTGCAGCTGTTACCGTATTTAACCTTCGTATTTGTTTAATTTTTTAATACATTTTTTTCAATTTTTATCCGCCAACCGTCATCCGTATCCGCGTTTTACAAACACTCAAAGTTGTCTTATTTATGCGATGAAATCTTATCGTGCAGTAAATCATCTTAAGATGACGTCATACTAGCTCATGAATAAAATGTTTCATGGTGAGATTATGTTACTATTTTTATTGTGTTACTGACATAAAAGAAGTAGAGCCAAGCAGTGCTGACATTTCCCATTTCTCAATTGACAAATTATGCATATCCAAGCAAGAAGATTCATTTTATTCATGAGCTATGATGTCATCTTAAGATAATTAATTATTTCGCACGTTAATGAGATTATTTCGCAAAAAGAAGGCTAATTCTGCTCACTCTATACTACTACTGGGCCTTAGAGGCGCGATGTTGAGGCGAAGATGAAAAGATGGGGGTACACATGACTAAGCTAAATCCTTTTACGAGCCTAAGTGGCCCATTGGAGCCGGTGCTAATCTCCGGTTTCTGTAGTGTTAAGTGGATGAGAGTCATTGACTCCCCCTGGACGGGACACTAATCCATCGCAGGTTA
>JAOCPT020542437.1:0-11313 GCA_026546935.2 Palythoa grandiflora | reverse complement strand
TAAAAACGTGTCTGCGCCTTTTGTTTTTCGAAAAACTTTTTGTATTAGAGCAACTTTTGTACGGTCTCTAGACTTTTTTTCAACCCTAATTCGAAAAAGTGCCGTAACTTTTAACTGCAATTGAATATGAAAAAACGCAGACACGCTTTTCAGCACTTTTGGTCTGGAAACTGGTGGTTTAATTAAATCATCAAATATCAATCGCTTGGACTTGTAATTTTCGAAAGGCGATTTTGTCGCTAGTTTTTAGAGAACGTAAAAAATCTAATGATTCATTCTAATACAAAATTTTGACAGATATAGTTCGAAAACCAGCTCTATAAGCTTTAATTTGATATATGGGTTTCGGTATCTATGGTTTAAAACAGGCGCACTATATAGTTTTGACGCAAAACACCTCTGAAGGTATACGGTATTCTTAAATTTTTTTGGGGTGGCTTTCAAAAGAGCCGTTTTTGGATGGTTTTCGAAAGAGCCTTATCTTGGTTGGCTCTCAAAAAAAGAAGCCGTTTTTGAATGGCTTTGGAAAGAACCGTGTTTTTCAGTGGCTCTCAAAAGAACAGGCTACAGGAAATAAAAGAACCGTATTATGAGGTAGCTTTCGAAAGAGCCGTTTTTGGAATGCTTTCGAAAGAATCGTGTCTTTAAGTGGCTCTCAAAAGAGCCATTTAATTTGTGTGGCTCTCTAACAAGAACCGTTTTTGTGTGGCTCTCTAAAAAGAACCGTTTTGTGTAACTCTCAAAGAACCTTTTTTGTGTGGCTCAGAAAATAACTTTTTTTTGTGGTTCTTAAGAGAACCGTTTTTGTGTGGCTCTGAAAAGAACCGTTTTTGTGTGGTTCTTAAAAGAACCGTTTTTGTGTGGCTCTCAAAGAGCCGTTTTTGTGTGGTTCTTAAAAGAACCGTTTTTGTGTGGCTCTGAAAAGAATCGTTTTTGTGTGTTTCTCAAAGAGCCGTTTTTGTGTGGTTCTTAAAGAACAGTTTTTGTGTGGCTCTGAAAACAACCTTTTTTGTGTGAACCTGAGAAGAACTTTTTTTGTCTGACTCTGAAAAGAACCGTTTTTGTGTAATTCTTAAAAGAACCGTTTTTGTGTGGCTCTCAAAGAGCCGTTTTTGTGTGGTTCTTAAAAGAGCCGTTTTTGTGTGGCTCTGAAAATAACTTTTTTTGTGTGGCTCTGAAAAGAACCGTTTTTGTGTGTTTCTCAAAGAGCCGTTTTTGTGTGGTTCTTAAAGAACAGTTTTTGTGTGGCTCTGAAAAGAACCTTTTTTGTGTGGACCTGAGAAGAACTTTTTTTGTCTGGCTCTGAAAAGAACCGTTTTTGTGTGGCTCTGAAAAGAACCGTTTTTGTGTGGTTCTCAAAGACCGTTTTTGTGTGGTTCTTAAGAGAACCGCCTTTGTGTGGCTCTGAAAAGAACCGTTTTTGTGTGGTTCTCAAAGAGCCGTTTTTGTGTGGTTCTTAAAGAACAGTTTTTGTGTGGTTCTGAAATGAACCGTTTTTGTGTGGCTCTGCAAAGAACCGCTTTTGTGTGGCTCTGCAAAGAACCGTTTTTGTGTGGCTCACAAAGAGCCGTTTTTGTGTGGTTCTTAAGAGAACCGTTTTTAAAAGAGCCAATTTTTCTGGATGGCTCTAAAAAAGCCTCTAGATGGAGTCCGTGATGTATCTGTCAACATCTAGAAGCCATCGCACACCAGCATCAACTGATGTAACAAGTGGTCTTGATAGGTCTTTCAAAGGCACTGCCTTTCTTGAAGAGGAACCGTTGATCTCCAGGTCCGGGGCATGCCACATTCTGCTTGATCCATCTCTTGTAGCCACATTAAAAGTGTCAACGATGGCCACAAGGACTTCATTAGCACCAAAATGGTGCAGCAGAAAATGCTTGATGCGACCGAATACTGGAGCTCCTTTTGGGGATGTTTTGAGGTAAGTGAAGGATGACCTGGTGTTATTTTGCCTTTTCTCTATTTGTAGTTCAGCACCTCTGAAGACCCACTCATCACCCGTTGTTTTGTCTTTACAATAGGCATATGAGAACTTTTTGGCAATCCTTGGAGGGCCAGCAAGCATCATTTCTTCTTCGTCCGTAAGACGTCTTGCTGCTGGCCTCCACTGAGAAAACGGTGGAAAATGCCGAAGTTCATTTTTCCTTTGTGCCAATCCTTTCTCTGCCTCGTATGCAGTGTGCAAGGTCTTGTACTGAGGATAAATTTGTGTGTATATTTGTACCAAGCACTGCTGAATCTCTTCAGTGATACTGCAAGCATTGTGATCTGCATGTATTTTGAATACCACCTGGGTTTCGGTGATATTGAAACTTGCTGGAATGTACTCTTGTGGGAACATCATTTGTTCATCTGCAAATAAGGTCAGTATCTCTAGTTATGTTATTAACAAATGTGTAGCATCGTATCGCATAATCAATCCAGGTAACGTTGTCCATAGATTAAATAGATTTATCTTAAACGTGACCACAGAATACATTGAAATTAAGATGCTATCTTAAAATATCACTTTACATTGACCGCAGTTTAAAGAATCATGTTTGCCATGCCATCAACCAGAAATACAAATCTGCCTATAGCTAATTGGCTTCTTTGTGATCGAAATATTCTAGTTACATCGAAAGTGCAAAGAAAAAAAATTAATGAGCCCATATTCTGCAACGCATTCATATGTTAACAAGCACTTAAATTTTTTTTTAATTTTTCTATACAAATATCAGTCTAACGTATTCGATATAATTTATGTGATCACGTGTGAGATATATACCAGTTATGCGACGCTTTCCAGTGGCATACCGTGGAATGTGCAACGCGTTACTTGTATTTTCCGTATACACATGAGCAATACTGGCCTCTGATTGGCTGTATTTTTCAAGGCATGGGATAAATCTTAACATTAATTGCTTTATTCTTATTACCTGTAGATTGTCTTTGTTAAGTTAGAGCGTAAAGTACACGTATGTGTATTTGCTTCCAGAATACTTTTAAGTATCAAACATAGAGAAAGGGAAGAGTGATATGTCTGTAGAAGACTAGTGCAGTATCTTGAAAACCATTTGGGTCACTTTCACTTATTGTATTTTGCCACATTAGCAGACCTAAGCATAACATTTTTATTTTTCAAGAAATGTTTCTACAAGGACATTTGCTTTGTAGAAATCTCTGAGTGATATAGTTGCAGTTATTACTTGTTTTTGTAGTTTTTTTCTGTTTGCTGTGCCACAGAAAATACTGGAGAAGCATATCAAAGATAATGCTTTTCTTATATCCTTCCAGATAATTCTTATATTTTATTTTGTGGGAGATTAGTAGAGGTTCACTTTTATTTTTTCTTAATGATGTCTAAATTTATTCTTTAATAATAGCTTCATAGAAAAGCATGGCATACAGAGCATTTGTTCTTTTTGTATTATCTTCCTGCATGTTATATTTTCTGTAATTAGAACTGCCATGCGTTGCCCCCCTCCCCCCCCCGACCAGAAAAAAAGGGTGCAATAAGTGAAAGAGGTTGTACAGGAGAAAATGTGTTTTGACTGCTTCAACATTTAAAGTTTTAACTTCATAACTTGTTTTTTTTTATTATAACAAATTCAAGTTTTTTGCACTGTTCATGTTATACAGAGATTTCAGTTATGTAGCAGTTACACCTAAAGGCAGAACCAATAGAATTTCTCTTTTTCTAAAGGTACATTTTTATGTTGTTTATCCAACAAAATCTAAAACAAGACAACATAATCTTCCAAAATGACTCTTAGTCAGTCACTTCTGCTTGTAAATTGATTACTTTTGTGTTCTGGCCTGGAAAATGAAATAATCAACAAGGCAAATAACTACCATTCAACTAAACTGCAGCCTAAAACAAAGTATCTGGTACCATTTGTCTAATACTCTGATTGGTATCTCAACATTGTCTATTTTGGATACTTTAGCTTTTTGTTCAAGTATGAACCTTGGAGCATGAGCGAAGATGTGAAATAGCCCTTTTGATTCAGTTGAATTTAATTGAACTTGTTAAATTGAATTATAAAAGGATTTATGAGTCAGTTTGATTTGTCAGGTAATATAAAACAACTTTAGTCTTCACCAGTTTATTTTAGACAACTCTTTGCAGTTGAGTTGTATGCCTTCAAATTGAATTGGACCAAAAATAAATGGTATTGTAAGTTCAACTGAAGTATGACATCTAAACAAGGCCTTACAAGAAAAGTAATTAGTACATTTTACTTGGGTAGAGAATTTGGCAAGGGAGATAGTGAGATGGTACCTTTCTATGTCTACAGCTGTAGAAGAGTGGGCAAAGGTATGATCATATCTTTGGCTAAGAGAGTTTCTTATTTATATATTTATTTATTTATTTTATTTACACGATTTGCCAACTAAGGCAGGGATTAACCCACAGAGCGAAGCTCCAATAACGGGTTCCCGAAAAAACTAATAATATAATACAAACAAACAAATAAAAACAAATCTAACAAATAGGTAAAAATACACAAAATGTCACAATAATAATAATTTAAAACATTAAGTAGAAAAGCAGAAAAGCAGGGGGTGCGCCTTAAGTATTAATTAACAGCAGAGAGTTTCCTTAATAGTTTCAATAGGTCGAACATTTTTTAGGAGTTTTAAGGTCCTTTTATTGTAAATTATTTTAAAACTTTTCAACATGAACTCTTAGGTTTTAAAGATTGCTAACAAATACCACAGCTTTGTCCTGATGCTGACTATAAAAAATAAAAATTTAATGTTCTGCGAATGTTTGAGTCGATGATACTTTAACGAATTTATAAAGTTACATTAGCAGAGCTTTTTCTAGGATATTTTAGGACCTTTACAGGTTATTTAGGTCTTTTGAGTCATAAAACTTTTGTTTTTGAAAATTTAGGACTATTTAGGTTCCTGATTAGTTGAATATCGTGGCAAGTCAAATATAATGCAATTTTTGTTTGCTTTTATTAATTCGTCACTAAAATGTAAAACAGATTTCAAATAAAATCTGTACTACATTTTAGACTTTTGTATTAAGGTACTCGTTTATCAATAGAGCGTAGTCAATCGAAGCAAGCTGGGTAAAACTTCTTGCCCAAAGACACCTTCAATGGTTTATTCTGGTGTTCAAGCAGTTATGGCTTACTACTCTGAAGTTCCGAATAAGCGTACATGTACGCTTATTTATTTTGGGGAAATTTTACACTCTATACAGGCTTATTTGGGACTGTACGATTATTTTTTTTCAATAGCTTTCCAATCTGTACGACCTTCTTCAGATCTGTATGATTATTTACCTGGGAAACGTCCACACGGTTGATCAGTTTTCCTTTTTGAGCACTGAAGTTTTCACCGATAATCGAGAGAAAAATCCTATACTATTATTGGTCTATCCAGTTCTTTCCATTCTGTAGTTTTTTTCAGGTCTATACTATTAATGGTTTACCCAGGACTTTCCACTCTATACTATTATTATGCTATGTATGCTTATTCGGAACTTCAGAGTAGCTTGACAATAATTAGCCACTCAGCACTGAAGCATAACCAAGTAAAACTAATTGGAAACAGCACGTTTATTGTACGACTGTTCATTCATTTGTACCTGAACAGAATCCGCTACTCTCTCCAAATACTTTGTGGAATTCTCTCCCTGTCTCAATGAGACTCGTGAAGAACATGCTCGATAGCTTGGTGATGTAAAGCGATGTTGCGCCCTCAATCTTCAGTTGCCTGAAGAAAATAGAGAAAACCGCAAATTAAGTTTATGCAACTCAAAAGCCTTTAGAGTTAAACAGGCATACTGGCAGGACTGTGACAAAAAAATAAGGACATATAGTTCATGTCTGTCTATTCACATTTCAATAGTAAGAAAATAGAGCTATTTAGGGGCTTTTATTTATAAAAAAAACAGTGCTTCATACTTTTCTATCACGTATAATCAAACATAATTATTGTACAAGATTTGTATCACTGTTATATACAATGACGTTGTGATACGATATTCACGGTTATGCGCAATTTACGTAAATGCAAAAGAGCAAGTGCAAAAAAAAGTCAGGTTTCAATGGGATTCCAACCCCTGAGCTGCGATACAAGTGCACCGCTCTAACCAATATAGATAGATAGATAGATAGATAGATAGATAGATAGATAGATAAATGGATAGATAGATAGATAGATAGATAGATAGATAGATAGATAGATGGATGGATGGATGGATGGATGGATGGATGGATGGATGGATGGATGGATGGATAGATAGATAGATAGATAGATAGATAGATAGATAGATAGATAGATAGATTGATAGATTGATAGATAGGAAGGAATGGAGAACATGTTTTATTTCTTTTATAAAACTATTATTTTCTGACATATGAAGTGCATAGTTTACTGTATTTGCCGGACTATAACCCGCACCACAGATAACCCGCACCCCCATATTTTTATCACCAAGAGAAACAAAAGTTAACTGATTACCCGCATCGTCGTATAACCCGCATCCTTATTAATTCATTTCTTCCATGTGTCATCACATTTAACTGTTACAGCATCATAAAACAATTTATTTATGAGAATGTAAAAATGAAAATATCACAAAATGTTCAGCAAATAGCCACATCTATAGAACTACAACGCGCAGTTGTGTGATAACGTCATGATAAGTGTAAAACTTTCAAGTAAAAGATCGCTAGGCTGTAGGCAAAGTCAATTCTTTCGTTTCTGTTTTGGTATTCGATTCCTTGGTTTGGCTTTCCTAATAATTGAAGGTCGATTGAAACGTAAAAATCTGCCGTCATAAACAAGAAAAGGTTGGGAACAACACTGTCACATTCCTCGTAGTACATAGTCACAAAGGCGGGAAGACGGCACGTGACCTAGGACAACTGTTTGGTTATGCGTGGCTGTACATTCATGACAATCGACAACAAAATCGAACAATTCAATGGACATTAGCAGCATAATTGGTTTGTTTTCTGATTTAAAAAACTGGGATGCTGACTGGATTAAACAAAGTTTAGATACCGTACAATTCAGCAGAACATTTTTGTTGAAAATGCTACAAGACAAGTTGTTCACAGACACAGATCAATTTCAGAATCTCACAGATAACCCACACCAGTAGATTACCCGCACCTTCTCTGATACAAGGTAAAATTAACAGATAACCCGCAGGTTATAGAACGGAAAATACAGTACTCCAGCCATCTTGCCTACAACAACATTTTGACTGGACTGAACAATGAAGGTAGTTTGCCACTAAATTCAGCCATACAATGCATGTGTGGTGCAAGGTGTTTCATTTTCTCTGTTTCATTTTGATTTTTCTTCATTAAGAACTGCTCACAGAAATAAGAACAAATTGAGCCTGAAATCGCCAAAAAATTAAGAACAATGAGCCTCAGCAAAATTTACTGGTTCTGATAAAGAATGTGTGTAATTTGTTTAACCCTTTAAGCCCAAAATCAACAAACGTATTGGTAAATTCTCCCAACCAAGACCTATACTTTCCATATTAGCAGTTTGAGAGAATTTTGCTTTTTAACTTTTACAAATCACTCCACTTGATCAGTTCCTTATTCCTCATTACCACCGAGTTATATTGTTTTGTTTGAATTATGTAAGGAAAAGTGAAATTGTGATATATTGCTTAGGGATGAATGGATTAAAAGTACATTTTAAAATTTCACACCTGCAGTAGGCCTTTTGCAGGAGTTGATCACATACAAAAAAAACAAACATCTTTATTTATGCCCGAATTTTAGAGTAGCTGTAAGAGCTAACATCTTCGAGCACAACATCAATTACAATACAATTAAAAATCCCAACTGGCAGGAGACAGACCAGTTGGCTATTTACAAAGCATGGTGGATTTGACTCTGGGATTTACCCGAAATCAAATCCAACTAGTGGTCAGAGTGGGACTTGAACCTGGGTCAACCGCATTCAAGTCCGGCGCCCTGACCACTAGGCCACGCTTGCCTAGATACACACATCGCAACACACATGCCTAGATACACACATTGCAACACACAACTGGTGAGCAAGGTAACCAATGCTTTCATATGTGAAAATAAGTGAAGTCATTTATAAATGTTCACCAAATCATCAACATTTTGAAATTAAATTTACAACAAGAATCCAGCAAAATCTGTTAAACATTAAAACTGATCAACCTGGTTTATTGTAATGTATTTTATTTGGTTATGATATTTAGCAAGTTGATTTTCTAGTTTTTAAAAAAAGAAATCTGGTCACAATCTATCACAAATTATGCACTGTATTTGCTTGTGTTGACGTTGATACCATGTATAAGTTGAGCTCCATTTTTGCATCCAAAATCAATACTTTTTCTAAGTTTGTCATTTTATTTTTTGTTCATGTACAAGACAAGGTCAGTTTTTAAGCCAATTTTCATGTCTTAACCCTTTAAGTCCCAAGCACGACAAATGACGTGTTGATAAATTCTCCCAACTGAGCTCCATACATTCTATATAAGCAGTTTGGGAGAATTTGGCTTTTTAATTTCCATATATTATTCCACTTGATCAATACCTCATTTCTCATTAACAGTTGTATCATTTTCTTTGAGAGGTGTAAGGAAGAGTTAGATGTTGATAAATTGCCTGGGGCTGAAAGGGTTAAAACCTTGACTTATACATGAGCAAATACAGAAATTTGATTGGCTGCCATTCTGTGAGATATAAGCATCTACAATTCCCAGTATTCGTTTCATAAAACAATTTGAAACTTCTATATGAAGGCACTATATAGCTAGTGCAAAAAAACCTATGTGACTTGTGATAAAGTTCTTGACTCTCCCAACATTATCCTTACCATACCTCTTACAGATAAAACAAAGGCAGAAACAAAATATGGTGTAAAAATTTTTGAAGGTATGAAAAAATACATTTGAAGCAATAACTTGACAAGTATCACTCAACGGATTGCCGAGCACACCTACATGTGAAAACTGTTTATCATCAACATAAACTGTTTGAATAAATTACAATTTATTATCAAAAAAATATTGTTCTTTTGTTTATCCTCCACAGATTTCTACTAATACAAACAGTATACTTGCTCTCGATTTCTATTGGTAATTGATAGAAATTTCAGGAATGTATTCTTATTGTATTAGTATCATATTCCTATTATCCTACTATTATTGTTAGTTTGGTGGCTTCCTGTCACAATCTACTTCCAAAACAACAATTCTATAAACACTTTAAAAATAACTTCACTTCTTTCCGCATGTGAAATCACTGGTTAGCTTAACTATAAAAAGAAAGACAAGAAGTTGTTGGTTTAAATGATATTTCAGGCAGTATCTACCATCCATTTTCAGGTTTAATTCCCAAAACTAAAGTTAACATGATTTGCATATGGATAATTGGTATTTGCATATCAAGTATAAAGTGAGTTAACAGTAAAGCAATTCTTTTCTTTTTGTTTTGCATATAAATGAAGCTAGTTCAATTGTTTCAATGGAATGGATTGCCCTTGTTCATTAAGATCTTGTAACTATTCTTTACTCAATAATGCCTCAGCAATTTTTCTTTTTATTTTCCACAAGTGCAGTTTGCACCTATGATTTCAAAGTTATCCATAGAAACATATTCGTGGTTGTTCATGTTTAAACCAACAACTTATCATTCTTTTTATAGTTAAAATTTTATTAACCTGAAGTCTGAACAAATATTTTCAACTGGTTAACTTGCTCATCACCTGTGTGTTGCTATGCAGTATCTAGGTACATGATCACCTACTGCAAAGGGCCTACTCTACTGGCTCAAAAATTGGCTCGATCATATGTCAGACCTACAATTGCATTGAGCAGGTGTCAGCATTTTTGTTTATTGTATTTGAAATGAAATTCTTTCTCTCTTGAGGGCAAACTACAAGTCTTCGTGATTCCTATGCTGATAACTTTGAGTTCTTGTATTTTTCGACATTCTTCTACTTTTAATAGTTGAAAGAATCTCATAAGCTTCTTGGATTTCCATAAATCTTTTCTGGGCATTTTCTTTGTCATTAAGATTTCTGTCAGGATGGTATTTGACTGCAAGCTTTTTATAGCGCTTTTTTATTTCCTCTTGAGTTGAATCCTCTGTAAGACCAAGGACCCGATAGGCATTCTGTTCTCCTCTTGGATCCAGAGCTTTAACGAATTCATCGTACATGTTCGACCATCCTTGGTTTTGGCCTTCTTTGTACAGCTGCCAAATTACATCTTTGAATTCCAACCAAACTGGTGATTGAAAGAAATGGTTCACTGCATCTCGCAGTTTAATAGTCTCTCCATCTTCTGTGGTGACTTCAGCGTTAAAATAAAAGAAACTAGTCCACAGACAACACACTACAAGACCGCCGATGGCAAGATATTGCAAGCGCTTACAAAGCCCTGGCTTGTGTCTCTCCAATTCCCTGTATTCCCGTTTATTCTGAAAGAATATCGCGCCAACAAGAGACACATACATCTGCGATGGTTCATCAGCTGTGAGATAAGTTAGGGCAATGTTTGCTATGTAACAGCCAACGAGCGGCCATTTAAAATCACCACGCTCGCGGCCTATGTTCCCAACCATGTACACCCCGACAGCTACACCAAAAGGAACAAATAATCCCGGCGCCCATTTGGAGCACTCCTCCGGTATAGCGAGTCGAACAAGAATCCCATAAAAAAAGCCGACAAGCATTTGGCCTGCGAATCTAGAAACATTGAATGGTGGTTCCCTTCTAAGACTTATACGTCTTCTCAAGCCTTCAATGAAATCAGGAGATTCGTTTGCATCGTCAATGTATTCTGGAATTCGCCAGAGATCTCTGAACCATCCCAGGCCGAAAAATCCACCGATCGTAGACCACCACAGAAGAGCTTGGACGTCACGGCCAAGATAGATATGATGAAGTCCAAACCAGCCAAAGAACAACCACAACACATAGGTAATAAAAAGACTTTTTCTTCTCTCAGCCATTTTATATGTAATGTTTTAAATCGCCCAGCTCTTGAAATCACCAGGTCAACTCTTGTGTAAATTTTCGTGTCGAACCACGCGCTTGTAACATGGCGATCAGTGATTGGCTGCCAGCAATTTGGTAAATTATGAATATATATATACCATAATGCTTTGCGGCAATGGAGGTGAAAAGCGCAGAGGCAGAAGGGGAAGCACTGGAGGAGGTGGATAACTTCACCTACCTTGGTAGCATCATGGACAAACAGGGAGGAACCGACGCCGACGTGAAAGTCAGAATAGGCAAAGCAAGAGCAGCCTTCAACCAGCTGAAGAACATCTGGAAGTCTGGAAGCTACTCAGTCCA